>WAAB01006296.1:0-44241 GCA_013389865.1 Piaya cayana | reverse complement strand
GGGGGGTGTCAGGAGCCTTTTAATGGGCAGGATGGCACAACAGAAATTCTTGTGTGTAGGCTGAACGCTGATAAACGAGCTGTTCGGTGAAAGGAGGTGTTTGTAGACGTTCTGGAGTTTTAAAAGCTCCATTTGAGCTGTAGCCTTCTCTTAGTGCAAGACAGTGCTGGGAGTGCTTTTTAAAAACACCCGGCCACATTAAGGTTTCTCTATCCAGTTGGTCAGAAGCGATTTGAGTTCTGAAGAGCTGAACCTGTGTGCGCTTTCAATGCTCTGTAGGGCATGTGTGCACCTGCAGCGTGGCCCTGCGGAACCTGCTGTATGACCACGGGTTTCAAATGCAGCTTAACGTGTTCCCTCGCTGCTCCCCTTGGCGTTGGGAGCATGTGGCTCCCTCTTAGGCTGGTGGCCAAGCACGGCTCTGGGGACCGTGCCCTACTGCCAGCCCAGAATGCCATCTCTGAAGGCTTAATCATAGAATCATAGAATCACCAGGTTGGAACAGACCCACCGGATCATCAAGTCCAACCATTTCCACCAATCTCTAACCCATGTCCCTCAGTTTAGAAGTGCTTTTAAAGAATAAAACAATTTCTCGTTGACACGAAAAGCATACATAAAGGTTCAGGGAAAGTGGAGTCTGTCTATGTAACATGTACTAAACACAGTAGTACAAAATGAACAAGTTATCCTGAAAGCAGTCATAAAAGCTTAGACCTAGGAAACAGAAAAAAATAATAAAATAGCCCTTCGGATTGTCTTAATTTTACATTTCTGTCACTAGAGATTCTGATAAATACTTCTTGTAATCTAGTGAATGTGAAAACTCCATATAGTAATATTTTAAAAACTTAGTAGAGACATTTTATACAATAAACTGTGTGATTTTTCCTAAACTCCAACATATTTTGTTATCTTTTTCATTAAGTAAGTACCCAAGAACTACACTTCACCAGAAAATAGACAAAACTTAGAAAAAATACTTGTCATTTTAAAACATTCTGACTATTTTTTATTAACTAAGANGCCTCCCGGGCTGGGCAGCGCTCAGCTGGAGGAGCTCACACCCCATCTGCACATCCCTCTGGAGCTCTGCAGCCATCCACTCTGGCTTTTGAGCAAAAAGCCACCGAGGGGCTGGTTCTCGAGAGTGGACGGAGGTCTCGACGGCCGGCAGCGTGCGTGGGCAGGTCTTGTGTTAGTTGGATGAGAAGGGAAGGAGGGGGAGTGCTCCTGTTCTTGAAATGCATTTCTCTTCCATGCTAGAGATGCAGCCCAAACGCTTTTCTAGCTTAAAAAGAAGATCTGTCAATAGTAGAAGTTAATTCTGTTTTGTTGTGATGTCTCTCCTTGCAGTTCTGCTCCCTTGTCGTGCTGTCTCCTCTGTGGGGACGTTCCCCAGCGTGGAACAGGGTCCATCACCAGCCCAGCTGCAGGCTGGTGGGAGGGGATGCTGGGGAGACCAGTGACGTTATCAGCCGTGGGGATGCTGAAGTTCAGAGCTGGATGTGGGCAGTGGCACCGTGCAGCTCCCCGAGTGCCTCGTACCTCTAAACGCTGCCTGCAGCGCACTCGGTGCAGCCATGCAGTTAAAATAAGGGCAGCAATAAAGAAATGAGTGCTGCTTTTTTTAGGAAAGGGAGACATTTTTAGTCCAGAAATATCAGGTAGCTGGCTGAAGCGGTTCCTCAATTAGTGCTAGATAAAGCAATAAGCCAGTTTAAAATTCACTTTCTGTTAGAGGTAAAGGCAGATATTAAGCTCACCTGTTGAGAGGATTATCTCTGCTAAACACACTCATTTTGCAGGAGACCAAAATAGATCCTTAAAAAATTAATACTGCAATGGGTTTATGGCCGATAGAGAGATTTCCTTCAGACCTGTTTTGCTCATCTGCTTTTTCTGGAATTTTAAGCATTGAAGGAATGAAGTCAAAGCTGCCGCTTGTCTTTGAAACGGATGCCTCTTTGATAAGCCTCTGATCTCTGTACCTGGAGTTGTAGCAGCAGATTCAAACACTGATTGTAAAATTGGGAGACTAAAATGTAGCCACGACAGCTTCAAACGCTCTGTCTCTCTGTCAGATCCAATGCACAGGACATTGCCGGGAGTTAAAACGATGCAAAATTAAAGTAGCCTACTAAATTTACCTGCCATGGCGAATCCACAAAAGAGCTGCCACTTCTAATCCTCAAATTCGCTTCAAATTATTATTTTTTCAAATTGGGCTCCCTGATCTCTTCAGCTCAAGCTGTTGTACAGATTTGAAAAGCTGTCTCTTCTTGTCAGATCACTGGTTTAATAATAATGATCTCTTACGTTTATATAGTCCTTTTCATCCTGCAGCTTCCTAAAGTGCTTTACAAGCTTTAGATGTACAAAACCGTGCAAGCACCTCTTGGGTGGCTGGTGCTAGTCAGGCGGAGGAGGGCTGGCAGCTCGTTACCCTTGGAAGCATCAGGGAAGAGTGAAAGACACGGAGACGATCCCAGTTCTTCCCGAGGGGATGATGATACTTCATCTTCTGCGGCTGAGAACCAGGGTGAGGATGTTCCGTCCACTGAAACTGGGGACGCAGTAAATTAGAAACAGTGTCGGCTGGTTTGGTTTTGTGATTCCCACCCGCCGTGTACTCTTGGTCTGAAAAATACCTTGATCGCTGAGGACCAAGAGGAGTGACTTTGCATAACTCCTTCAAACCTGAACCTGTGAAAAGCGCAGGGACCTAAATATAAAGCAGTTCTTTAAAAAAACAAACAATAACCACCAAACCTCTACCCGAATATTCTTACTGGTCTGTTTGTGGTGGAGACTGGGCAGACAGACAGTTCTAAATTGCTAGTAAACACATCACAAGGGTCTCTCTAAACTTCAGGAGCTGGGGATAGCCATGCAGAGATTTTTGTCAAATTAGGGGAGTCGTTTCTAGGGAGAAAGAGGTATTGAAGGGGGATATGTGCTGCTCGTTAGTGGAATAGGCACAAATGAGTTGAGCCTTGCTGTGCTGGTTTCTGAAGGCAAAAGGGGCAGGAAGGCGTTGATGGAAGCTTAGACAACATTAATAGCAAGACCAATTTTCTGTAATGATCAATTTAGTTTAGGTTGTTTCTTGTGGTTGTATTTCATGTTACGTTTCTGTTTGGTTTCAAGTTTGCTGTTTTCAAGGCTGCTGATGCTGAAAGGGAACTAGATTGAGACCAAAAAAAAAATCAGAATTCTTTGTTCCTAAACTTGAGAACCACTGACAGGGCAGGAGAACAGCCAGCTCCGATGTGCTCTTCTGCAGTCTGGATCACGTCTGATCTCCTCACTTTTCAAAACGATCCGGAGTTTGTGTACTAGACACCATTAGAGACCATTTACTGCATCCAGATCAGATGATCGTGCCTTCTTCCTTACCTGCTGTTGGGGATGTAGAGGATGCAAAGAGGAAGGCTCCTCGTCTGCATGAAGGGGGTTCACTTCAGTGGTTCTTGAAACCCAGAAAGATGGAAAGACCCAAATGTGGTCTCAGAAGCTTTAAAAATGTGGAAGAAAAGGAAGCGCACATCCATAGACACTAATGCTAATGGACACTTACCCTGTCTCTGGCTGTAAATTATTGAAATCCTGCTTCTATCTGGTAATGCAGTTTAATCAGAATCGGGTTTACTGCTTTGACCCCATAGGGAACCGTCTCATTTCATGTTTGTACGTTTTGTCTAGTCACTGTACTGGGTATCTTGGTATCCAGCCTCCTGGTGGCATTTTGAGGAGACGTGCTCTTACGTTTCCCTAAAAAATTGACATCAGAAGGCTCTGATTCATGCCACAGCTTTCTCCTGCAGGCCTGTTGGTGCTCAGCTGAGAGGATGCAGTTTGCACAGGGGAGAGGAATCTGGATAAATAGAAGGTAGAATTTTAGCACTTACAAACAACACACAAATCAAGCTGTATATATAAAAGAGGATGAAAAAAATGTGGGTTTTTTCCCCTTTCAATACAAGTAAATGCAAAATGTTTCAGTCTGGAATCACCTGCAGCTTTAGGAATAAGCAGATACCGATGTGGTAACAGCATCTCTGGGTTTCTGTCCTTTCTCCTCATGATCTGAAGGAAGAGAAAATGGCTCACGAGTCCTGACTTGTTGCTGCCAAATAGGGAAGTCTATAATTGAAACTTTGGCATTGGTTGCATGCCCCTTTATTTGCTTTTTACCTTGCAGGATTAATAAAATTGGAAGCGAAACACAATTAGGTGTAAATGATGTTATGTAAAATCTGATTGCCAAATCCTGTTGTTAAGAAATAAGTGTTTCTATTGAAACTAATAATTTAATTTTACCAATGTCCTGACATTTTCTTGCTCTCAGAGTAGGAAAATCAGCAATTAGCATTCCAATAACCCAGTCTTGTGGAAAGATTTGTCTGTTGTCAGATCCATTATAATTTATGTATTAAATAAAGCCCAGTGTCTTCCACACTTTGATATTCTTCAATCTGATCTTTTAAAATCTGTGCCAGGAGTTGGAATTTAATGTTGGACTTAATTGGAGTCCAGAACATTCAAGAGCTGCATTTGGTGACTCTAGAAGCTAATAAACGGTAGCCGGTAGATAGGTTGGGTTTGAAATGCAGGAGGCTTTAATTCAATTATCAGAGACCCTTGGATAGAGCAGTGCTGAAGTGTCTGTTAGTAGAACCTGCACTTTTTCTCTTGTGTTGACAGCTTCTAAAAGCTAATAGATCGGCATCTAAATGGCAGCGAAACCTGCTTCCCAAACAACAAACAGATGTTTGTGGCTGCTCTGCTGGGGCCCCCTCCTCCTTCTGATCTAGGAGCAGATTTATAGTTTCTAGTGTGGATTGTTGTACACTGATGGACAATTGCAGGTGGTGCCAACAGCATAAGGGGATGTTTAGTTAAAGAGAGTAAAAGTGTGTTGGTGTTTGGGCTTCAGTGCATTCGCTTTATGAGCTCAACGTCCTGGAGCCAGAGTGAGAGGCAGGTATCTCGGTCTGTGAGAAAAAACTCTTTCTGAGAATTGTAGTGACTTTTATTAGATAAAGAGGAACTATAAACCTTAATATCAGTGGGTGGGTTAATGAAAGATGCCTGGTGTGTAAAAATCGTGACATTTATCTTTTTCCAAAGCAGGGTCTTGCAGGTTGGGTTCTTTGGTTGGAGGCTTTCCAAAGCACGATGACTAAGTACGAAATGACAACTCCCAGAGCTGCCGGGTGGAGTTCCTAGGCTGGTACCGGCAAATTCCCAGAAAGGAAAACAATTGCTCCTTCATTGGAATTCTTTAATCCAAAGGGTATTCACTTATCAATACTCTAAAAATACCTTGAATAGCTTCCCAGCATTCTTAAGTGTAAGTAGTTGTTTGGATTGGAACAGGCCTGTTCTGCGTGTACGGCGACAACACGGAGGATGCTTCTATGTATTTTGTTAGTGAGGAGGAGCTGAAGGGGAGATGAGAAGGGAACAAAATGGAAAATTAAGTGAGAGGCAGTATCTTATGGACTCCTGACCTGTATGGAAAGACTAGGAATGGTCAAAGTGCTCTCCAAACAAAATCAGTAACTTTCTTCAGAATGAAATTCAAGGGGTTGATAATTTATAGAATTTGAAATTTACTGAAAACTTTAGATGTTGAAATACTTTCTCTAAACAAAATCAGTAACTTTCTTCAGAATGAAATTCAAGGGGTTGATAATTTATAGAATTTGAAATTTACTGAAAACTTTAGATGCTGAAATACTTTTGATTGTGAAAAAAATCTTTATTACTTTGAGAAGACTTCCTACTTCTATAAATTCAGTATTTTGTTGCACAGAGTTTGATGTTTGCTCTGTATTTACTGTTGAGTTTTTACAGTGAGGCTGGACATTAGATTCTTAGCCCCTCACTGGATTTGTTTCATCTCTATTCGTAGTGATGCTTAGTGAAACATTTCCTACCCGTATCCTTCAGCACCTTCTCTTGGAGGACAAAATCACTGAGTCTGTGTCATGGAAGTCTTGTTTGGGCTTTCCGGGCAGGCTCTTCTCCTGGGACTACTTAACACTTTGCAAACACCATGTGTTTATTCTGGCCCTTGGGTTGGACCTGCCAGTATGGGAAAGCGAGCCAGAGGCTGCAGGGATTCCCAGAAAAAAACTTCCCTCTCAGCTGTGGAAGAGAAACGTTTAGCAGGAGCCGAAGCTTGGCATCGCGATCAATAGTGGAGTCGCAGCGCGGGAGCGTCCGGGGCGTGTGGCTGGGGAGGGGGCTGCCACAGTCGGCACCCAAGTACTTTTGCATTATTTTAAAGTATTTGCTGTGTTCACTGCAGAATTATAATTATGCTAAACTAAAAATTCACATGTTTAGTGCTGTAATCAGGCACTTGGTACCCCGGGTGGTAGCTCTCGATCCGGCTGTTGATGCGCCTGTTGCTTTGCTCTTTTTGTTATTGCCTAGGAGCAGGCGGTGACAAACTGAATTTCTCCGTCCCCGTCTACCAGCAGTGCTGTAATTGAAAATACAGACTGCAAGTGCCTGGAGGAGAGAAGTTTCACTGTGATTTGCTGACCATCAAGATATCTCTTAGTGGTAATTAACCCTTAACCTGGAGACGATTTGAGCTCAGTACGGTATTGATCAAATCCAAGTGCTGAATGAACAGACCAGTGTGGTTTCAGGAGGCAGACGTTTCATGTACGAGGCATGTAATTTTCCACAGCTCACAGGACAAGATAATACCTTCTCTCTTAGGAGTCACGAGTGAGACGGAGAAGTGCGCCGCGCTCCAAATGGACACGACTGACCTGCTTTTCGGGGCAGCGAAGCGCTTCCTCGCGTGCGGCACCAGATACCGTGACTGTGACTGATCAGTCTGGTGTCTCCAGGAGTCTCTCAGGTTTTTCTGTGCGTTCTTACCAGAGATTTAGCAGATCAGGCTTTTTGTTGCTGCTGTTGGTGAGATTGCTGGCCATGTTTTCTCTCCGTGGATGTGGTTAAAGTTTCAGTGTTGCTTGTGTCAGCGTGGCAGTCGGAGTCATTTTGGTGGTTTATTTGCACAAGGAGTTAGTTGTTGGACTCCAGCTTGTACTTATTCTGGCTGGTTCTCTTAAATCCATGTAAAACAGCAAAGTAGAAATGCACAGGAGAGGAAAAACTGGAAAAACAAACCTCTGAGTACAACCTCTGTGCTGATTTAAGCAGATCCAACTGCTGTGCTGCTACAGGAGATGGTCTCATCCTGCACTGCCACGTGTTCTTAGCCCCTTGCTTGTGGCTAGTTTTTATGTTGATCCAATTCCCTTTATTCTTGTGCTTAAAAGTTATTTATTTGAGGACTGGCAAGCCCATCAGTAACCCTTGTCTGGGATTATTTGCAGATGCTTGTATAACGCGTTTCTCAAGACTCGGATCTCGCAGAGTCAAACTCCCAATAAAGAACCGACAGAAGGAGAGTTGTGGAGCTGCGAGGGTCCCTCCCCTTGCACTGAGGGCACAGTCACTGTCTGCTCTTCAGGCTTTTTGTCATCTGGGGAGACTGATTTCTCCGGGTTGCATTCAAAAACTCAGCCGACCTCACAGCCTCTGCTTTCCCCTGGTTTGACCCCGACTACAGAAAGTTGCCTGAAGTTCTTGCTCTTCTCATTGACTGAAGGGAGCAGGTCCAAACAGGACTCACGTTTCACCTCCTGCCTTATTCTAGGTTAGCTCCATCTTATCGTGTGTAAGCCTGTTGCTGGCCTCAAAGCTGGAAGTGCAATATTCCCCGGGAAGAGTTTATGTTTCTCATAAAGGAATTGTCTCGAAGTGCCAGTTATCAAACTTGACTTTGAGGGAAGACGTTTTGATAAAGTTTTAGCTGGGGATGGTCACTGTCAGGCAGCTCATCCAGGGGAGAGGACAACGGTCTGAGCTGGGGCTGGGTTGATATCTAAAACGGGGATTTGGATCAGGATCTCTTTGCTGAAGTGACACCATGGAATTAAACCAGAGTTGTCTACGCCCTGAACTAATGGTTTCACACTCATCTACTGAATCTGTCTCTGTTGTGAAAGCTCCTCTACTTGCAGTGTGAGCAGAGCCCATGTTTCAGAGGCAAACAGCGTGTTCTCCTCAATTATCATTTTTCTGAAAGAGAGTCTAATCCTGAAAACTCAAGGAATTGTGATTAAGGTGGTTGCATTTGGTTTGTGACGGTGACAGAGGAAACTATCAGCTTCCACCTCTCCTTCCCTGTTCTGCGGGTGGCTGGGAGAGGGTTGGTTGGTGCCTTTATCCCGTAAGGCTTTGGGGAGAAGGGACAACTGCCACGTACCTCGGTCTCTCTGCATGCAGTAACAGCCTGTGACAAACACGGGGTACACAGAAGCGATACCTGATGGGTTCCCCTCACCCTCTGTCCCCGGTGAACACCACGGAGCAACGTGCTGGGGGAAGCTGGTGCCCCCACAGCTGGGGTGAGACTGGCAGAGCAGCTGCCCCGCATGCAGAGTCTTTGAATCAAAGAACAGGAACAAAGATGAAGAAATTCCAGAGCAATTAACTTGTTGTGCAATATTTAAATTATTTTTAATCATAGTTTTACCTCAAATTATAATTTCAGATATATCATGTAATCACTAGTAATACCAAGAGAAAATGGAAAGGGCATGTTCTTTCTTCTGAACGCTCTTCGTGTAATAATCAGCTAATAACTCTGTCTGCTTTAATTCCAAAGTCCCACTTGCTCAGTTTTTGACTTGGCAGGCTGCTTTTTAATTCTTCAGTTCTAATTTGTTGTAACATGTATGAAGTACGTGTGTTAATTTGTGTAAATACAGTAAAGTTAATCAAAGGAAATGATTACAGGAGGAAGCCAGGAGGGAAGCCTCTTATCGCTTAGGTGGGAGCTGTGTAGTTCTGCCAAATTAATTAAATGCTACTAGTTAAAATCAAAGGTTACCAATAAGAATCTTGTTGAATTTTGGATACAGGTGACTTGTTTTAATGGATGAACCGCTGAACTGTTGGTTGAACAGATTCTTTGTCTTTTTCTTGTAAAAGCCCAATAAGTTATTTGCTCTCGACTGTCCTCTGGCCCTCTCAGCTCTGAATTTCCATGTGGATTTCCCTTAATGGGCCGAGCAGGGAAGAAGCTCTGCGTCTCTTGCAGAATCCTTCAAGGTGGCGTTGCTGGAGGCCCGTGCACTCCTTGTGTCTCCGCGTCACCGTGAAGAGTCCCCGCTCCGTTAAGAGAGCTATAATTAGCTCGCGAGGCGCTAGTCAGAGGATTCGGCAAAGTGCCAAGGAATCAACCCCAATTACTATATTCACGGTGTCAGTAATGCCCACTTCACAGTTTCTGCTAATTTGAAATGGCAAGTCCCAACTTCCCATCACAAAATTACCGTTTTTGCACTCTTCTTCTGTTTTCGGCTTCTTACTCTCTCTGTGCCCTCCTTTAAATTACTGGACCGACAGTGGCAGATCATCTCTGAACACTTTCATCAGGTAATTGCGGTGATAACATATAAATACAGTAGATCCAGAACTTTACAGCTGGTTTTTAATGCAGTTCAGCACACACCGTAAGAGGGGCGGTGGTGAAACACTTATGCTTAACAAAAAATGGCATTTAGGATTGATCAAAATTGCACCTGCACTTAACAAAGTTATCAGAGGGGAGGTTAAATCATTGCTGCAATTGAAAATACCTGCAGAAGCCTGATTTTTACCTCTTTCCCATCACTGCAGATACCACCTCTTAGGTTTTCAGCATCTGCTGTCCTGCTGATCCCTATTTAAATCCTTCAGTTTTTTTGTTGGCTTCTCTGGAATCGAAGGTTACAGGGAGTCAAGGCAAGAAATTATTAACTTGCTGTACATGAGAGTCACGTGTTTCAGAGTGTTTTTCAGATTTTAGTGTCTGTAGTGCAGGTGGCAGAGGCAGGAGCTCCTGGGAGCTCTGGGCTTTCCTCCTCTGGAGGATGGAGCTGACAGTTACCAGCTGGGGCTGGGCCACCTCCAGTAGGGTGACGGCTCCGTGGAGGAGTCACTGCTCCGACTGCCAGTCTGCACCAGCTTTTGTCCTTCAGTCCTCAACAAATGTGATTATCTCTCTGTAGGCTTCTTTCACTCCCGTAATGAGTTCTGGTTTGTCACCTATTAATAATCTGATAGGGAGAAGTGAATTAATACGTTCCCCTCAATTTCTCTAAACATTAGCTTGCGGGCTAGATCACTGGGTAGGGAAGATTTTAATTCAGCGGATTCATGTTCCTTAGCAGATAGCGGGTTTGACAAGAAGATTGGTTATGCCGGGAGTTCATTGAAACACGTTCACTGATGATTTTATACGGCTGTAGCTTACTTTGAATTCCTTGGCAGCATCCTTAGGAGTGATGCTTGCCTTTAATTCCAGCAGCAGAAATACACTTTGTATTTAGGTGACAACTTCCATTACCTGCCGCTAATGAAACAACTGTAACTACGCTGGTTTTCGCTCTGTCGTTAACCAGAGCTGATGAACTGAGTGGGCATGAAATGCAAAACATTCACCCTGCAAAGCTTGATTGGCACAGTAGCAATAATGAAATAATGTGTGTGTGTGTGCGTGTTTGTGTGTATTAAAACCCGACAAAGCCCACACCTCACCTTGACTCCTCCTGTTTGCTTCTGGCCCGTGTCCAGCTGGCCAGCAGCGCGGCAACCGGGGTGTTTTTCTGGTCGGTGGCTGTTCGGGCTTTGGCCTCGCTTGACCCCGAGTAACTTCTTGTTGTAAAGCACCAGCTCCTTGCAGGCAAATTGAAACGGTGCTGTTAGAGCCGTGTTTTTAAAGGCTGGGAGATGAGCCTCAATAAAGCTGATGTGGTAGCCCACACTGGCCGTGGCCACTGGCACATTTTCCTTGTTAGCAGAGCGGTTCTTGACGACACCTTTACAAGTGCTGTGGAGGTGGCCACGAGTGTTTATTCTGCAATAAGTCTTCTCAAGTAATAAACTTTCTTCTGTCCTTTTAAATGCAGTAACTAACCATATTTTGCCCAAGTATTTATCTTTTGCTACCGATATAATTTACCAATACCTTCATAATTCAATTCTCATTGATCAGATTCCTCTTTTTCGCTGAGAACTGGCATTTTAAGGCAAGGAATATGAAGAATTTTATCAAACTGCCAGAATATATATGTATTATCTATATTTATTTTAGCCTTTTGAGCTTCCTGAATCCAGGAGGTCCTGAGATGACCTATGGCGAAGATGTTTTTTCCCCAGCCCGCTGCTGTTAGGGAAGGCTTTTGCTTATTTGGTTTGAAAGCTTCAAGCAGCGGTGATTGAACCCCTGCGGCGCCGCATCGGTGCTCCCCGCCGGGCGATGTCCTGAGCGCAGCAGAGAATGGCCCACGCCTCAGAAACCGAGCGGCCGCCGCTCATCCCGCCTGCCCGCTGCAAGGGCCGTGATGGAAAGTGTGAGGGGGCTTTGAAAGCCCTGGTGCTTTCTCCTGCTTGCTTTTTGACCTCGTTTTAATGGTGCTGAGCGAAGGCCAAGGCTGCCTGCGATTCGAAAGGGGAATTTTCAGTGGAGATGCAGCATGTTGGAGAAGCAATAGAGAGCTTACATAAAATATAGAGATGATTTTAAACTAGAGGAAGGTGATATTTCAGATATTGCAGAGTGCTGTAGATAAATAACATCTGAAGGGGGCAGGAATAATTTCAATTTTAGTATCTCTTGAATGTTTTTTGCATGCTGCTGGTTATATTCAGTACTTTGTGCTACCTTCCCTCCCCTTTCCTTTGAACTCCATGTGGTTGTATCCAGTTGGGAAAAAAATTATTTCCATGCAAGTTAAAGATCTGCTCAGAGTCGTGGCTGTAGCTGGTGCCAATTCAGGTCAGGAACCTTATACCTTCTGTTTTTAACTGATGTTTTAAACAGCCAAAGCCGCAGTTGAATGAATCCTATCGAAGAGATTATTTATCTATGGAGAAATCGTGATAGTGCGCAACAGGACTGAAGTGTTGCTCTTTCCTCTGAAACCGATTATAACGAGGGTGGAGTTCGTTGCAGTTAATTTTATTGTGTTTTTACAAGTCGTACTGGTTTTTTTCCCTTCCCTGTTTGTTCTTACTTGGTTTTTGGGAGGATTCAGTTTTTGCTATTTAATTAGTAGGGAAAATATCCTCCTTTTTAGTCTTGCATCATCTATTAGATCCGTGTCCTGACATGGTGGAGCTTGTGGACCCTTTTAAGTACAGCTTCGTTATTTATAAGGCATTAATCAGATTAATTTCGTAATAGTTTCCTGCTAATCCTGCTATTGTTCCTTAACTCGGAACTAACGAAAGCACAATTTTAATACTCTCTTAGTTGCTACAACATCCTTCTATTATTGGTTCTGTTTCTATTAGAGAGTGCTCTCAAACAGTTTTCTGAAATCTTAAAATGATAGAGCAGCATCTTCAAATTACAGCGCTTTTACTGCCGATAAAAGGACAATTTATCAAGCAAATCCTCTTTTTATTAAAATCATCTTTCTCTGTCAGGTAAAATTTGTAGCAGTTTTCCTATTTATGTGTAATCCCGGTCCTTGTGCCAACTTCATTTTTTTTCTAGCAGTGGTGGCAAGGCTCGCTTCGGATCATAGAATCCCCAGGTTGGAAAAGACCTCTTGGATCATCGAGTCCAACCGTTCCTGTTTGTGGGAAGTGGCCTCTTGGTGATCTGGCAGCATCTCCAGCCGAGGGGCTTTAAGACCCCAACTCACAGCTGCCAGCACCTCACTGAGCGCCTTGGGTGTCGTGTTGTTAGTGCAGGAACCTGCCTTCCAGCATCACTTCCCAGCCTCAGTTTGCAAGCAGCCTCGTCTCTAAGATCTTTTCATGAGATTAATTATCTTTCTGTTATCTTTTTCAGTTCTGTTTTCTAAACTATTTCGCTGTTATCTGATGCTGAAATACGCTGATCGGGAAATTTTGTGACATTTTGTAGCTTCGAGTAGAAACTTGATCTAGAGAGTGTGTTAAAACCAAAAAAAAATCCCAAACCAAACTGAAAGTTAAAAAAGAAGGAAAAAACATCAAACCTGGTTACCTGCATAGACATCGATTTGTTCTGAACCACCATTCATCTCATCCTCAATAGCATTTTCAGTGCTTCGATATAAACGTCTATATCATTACAATAAAGTTATAATCTAAAGTCCATCATGCAGATTTCTCAGTTGCTGTACCTAAAAATTATATTATTTTCAAAGATGATGAAAACTTACTCTTTCTACACCAGAAAGGCCGATGGGGAAGTGCTTGCAGGCAGCCGAAGAACAGGCTGTTGCCCAAGAGCTCGTAACGATGGGGTCACTGGGGTGGCGATCCCGTATTTTGTGTTTATAGAGCACTTCTGCTCAGAGCAGATTCCTCACTACCTCCCAGGTGCTAGCAGGGCTTGGGAGAAGGTGAATATATTTTCATTTTTAATTGGAATGGTTCTGAACTGGTAGGTCTGCTCTTCTGTTCAAGGGACACTGTTCTTATAAAAAGGTGGCTGGAGATAGAGGAGCTGTAGGAGAAGCTGTGGGAGGTTTTTATCTGGATCACGTGTGCCAGAGTCATTTTCGTTCTGTATGGGGGCTTCCCTGCAGCAGTGACCGTGCTTGTGAGTTAACTTGTAGCTGAGGAATGAGAGACTGAATGTTTAAAAAGCGCTTCACAACTCATTTCATGAAGAGCTAATACCTTTTTTAGAAATTGTGTCTGTATTCTACTTTTGAAGCACCATTTTATAATCCCATCGTGTGTCATTCCTAAATTCGGGTGGGTTTAATTGCTTTGAGGGATCTCCACAAAAATGTGTGTGATTCAAAGGAAGCTTTTTTTTCTGATTTTGGGGACAGACTCGTTATGTCCGGGGCAGTTCCTGATCCATTTGGAGTTTGTGTGATGTGCAAGGTGGGCAGCAGGAGTGCTGCTCTTGCAGTCGTGCAAGATTCCCGTGCTTCTGTGATCAGCAGTGGGTAGATGATGCGTGGGTTGGATAAGATCTGGTTGTATTTGGGGGGACACTGTGTTATATGTAGGTTTTGCTGGGTTATTTTTTGAGTTTTTGCCTTCTAGTGTCTTGCTTTGAATCTTCCAAGTGGATGAGGCTCCACTGTCTCTCCTTGGCAACTAATACGTTGCCTAAAAGAGGATTTTTCTGTTGCCTTTAGCATGGTGCAAACCCACTCGAGTTGCGATGTGCAGATAATCGTGTTCTTGTTAACATGTGGTTGTGTTATTCTGGCATGGAAAGCACTTCTCTGCACCCGTGGAAAACGCAAATAGTAATATTTGGTAGGACAGTTTTTGTTCTGGAGGCTAAAAGCTGGTAAAACCTTCACATCCACATCTTTTAGCTCTGGTTCGTTGTTGGTTTGTGTTTTTTCCTGCTTGAGAGCAACGAGCTGCAGGCATCTCTTCTGCTCATTTTAAGATCGCAAAGCAGTTGGTGATATTTTAGCCTTTAAAAGCATCTCGAGTATCTTTTTCTTAGAATGAAAAAGCCGATAAGTCACTTTTCTCTGCAGCGGCGTTTGCGGTGCCCCTGGAGGTGCCACGCAGGGTCCTGGGAAAGCAGAAAAGCCAGTTAGCCAGAGGTCCTGAGAGAGAGGAGGGAAGCAGGTAGTGCCGGGAGACCAGAATTAGGGCTGTTTTATAAATATTTGTGTGTTCCTAAAAATGCCATCGTGTATTATCTCAGTCAGTCATGACAATAACCAGCAGCAGGGGAGAAAGGAAGGGGAAGTGGAGAGAATACACAGCCCAGCGACGTGGCCGTTCCTCTCGTCAGAGACGCGACGCGATGGGCAGTTGACCAGAGCAGCGATAAATACCTCAGCCTCTTTCTCTGAGACATGAGGAGAAATTACAGCTTCGAACACGAAGCCTCCAAAAGGCGCGATGTCCGCAGATTTTCATGTATAATCACGCTCAGAATTTTATAGTTGGGAGCAGGTTCTGTGCCAGAACCGTGAATGCTTCGTTGTGAAAGCAGCTTTTGAAAGTGAGAGAGAAGCCCGGTCCCAGCTCCATTATGAGCCTGCTGCAAGGAGCTGCTTTGTTTTTATGGCTCCGTATGCTTTGGCTCGAAATGTAGAAATCAAACAAGAGATTCTGCTTCTTATTATACAGGTGCATGAGTCAGCTTCTTGTTTAGATTTTCAAAGCCTTTTCAATTGTGCAATGAAATCATGTTGAAATGCATTTTCGTACTAAACACGTTGTTTCTCTAAAAGCTTCGCTTCAGTTGTCTCTAGAATTATTCCCTTTTCTATCCAGAGGATGGGGATTATCTGCAGGAGAAGTTTATAGCTTGGCACCCAGATGTGCCAAAGCCTGACATGAGGTGGATCCGGGCCCTCCAGCTTAAGATCAGACTGTGCTAACGAAAACTAAAGCGACCAGAGGAGACCTCTGGGCAAACATTATTCCCAGTGCTGCTCCCAGGAGATGTGAGCCCTTACTGGAAAAGTCTAAGTTAGAAGGAAGGAAAATTAGATTCTTGCTGTTCGGATGTCCACAACGTCTTATGAGGAAACGCATTACTCATGCTGGAGTTGTGTCATGTGGAAGATGGGATGTTCTTTTCTTTTCTTTTTGTACTTTACAGAATAAAAGATAAAGACCAACCCAGTAACCCCAAATGAGAACAAAAGAGCAACCAGAAAACCCCCACCTCACCTTTAAAATAGACCTTATGTTTTTTTAAAAAAACCAGCTTTCTATCACCCTGGGTGGAATATTCTAGAAAGCATGTTGATCTCTATATTAGTCTTGATTTTCCTCTTCTGTGACTGAAGTGATCGTGTCAAGTTTATTAAATGTAGAGGATAGAAAGTGTGAAAGGGGAGGGCAGTTTCCCAGCCTTTGCTCCCTGCCAGGAGCACGCATTCTCCCGCTGCATCTTCCCGATACGTGGCTGCAGGTACAGGTTCAAATTCAGGGAGGTTTTCCTGACACATTCAAAACTTTAATGCTTTCAGAACAAATTCTTTTTTCTTCCATTCAGAGATAAAGTCATTCCTGTTCGAGCAAGGCACGAGAAATTGCAACCCCATAATTACAGTGATGAGTTTTAGGATATGGAGCCTTCCTCCAAGCACTGTGATATGCTTAAAAAGGAGCTTTTGGGAGAAAATAAATGAGCTTCATATTGCACTTGAGGAATTAACTTCCGTTTTAGTGGTGAAAATTGGAAACACCGATATAGTGTGTCAGTAGCAATCACGTAGAGAAAACAGGACAGGGCTGCACACTTGTGGTTATTTAAGCATTGCGGTTTCTGTGGAAGGAGGTAAGTTAGAATTATTCTTAGAGGCAGGAGATTGTTTGAGTTTTTCTTGATTGCTGATAAGGTGTCCAGCATCCCCGTCTTCAGCTCCTTTGTCTGCCACTCTAGGAAGTGGCTCCATATTTGGCCTTTTAGGTTCTCTTGAAGCTAGCAGACAATGTCGTAGATGATGTCAGTTTTTCAGCATATATAACAACAAAGTTGATGAAGCCAAGCCAATTCAAAAATACCTGCATTGACGTCTTTGTGATCCATTCCAGGTAAAGGTTTAGAACCTGCCATCCTTTCTCTTCACCTTGGCCATCTACTGGCAGGTCAGAAAGGCAAAAGCTCGTGTAAAAGGACATCTCTGTGCTCTTGTTGATGTCCCTTTTAGACCGTAGGGTAAGCCAGCCGTCCCTTTGCTTATCATCCCACTGTTCCTTTGGTTATAAAGTGTATTTCTTGCTGCTTATTGGATTTGTTGCTGGTGTTGGATTCTGTGCTGGAACATTTCTGGTTTCATTTCTCAGTGTTTATGCTGTGTGTTTACACTTGCCGTGACAGCCTCATCCAAGTCGTTCACCTCTCGGGCTTTCCTCTCTCATTTGAGGTCAGTGAAGAGCTTGTGCTTCAGCCAGTGGATCCTTTCACACTCTCTTTGTGGGGAATTGGGACCTGATCATCCTCATTCAGAGCTGGGAATAGTTTCCCACTGTAAAAGCTCCTACATTTGTTTTCTGCTCTTGGTCACGACCTGAGGCTTTGGGCCGGTTTGTCTCCTACAGGTGTCTGAATCTTGGACTGAATATATTGAGTCCCTTCTGGGGAGGATCCTTTTCTCCCTCCCTCCATCTCATTCTGCATTTTGCACCAGGCTCCCTGCTCTTGGCACAGCATCCCAGGGCGCCCTGTTCAGCATTGAGCTCGAGTACAAACTAGGAAACCTGAAAGCAGCAGTAACGAGGTGTGACAGAAGTTGATTGCCCTGATTTTTGCTCCTTAAAAATGTGCAGAGTCAAGTCTGCGGTGGTTCTCCTGACACTGTGATTGAATTTACGGAATTCACTGATGTAAACACGTCCTGACTCCACGTATGGGAGACCTAGTTGGAGTTTGTATGTATATGCATTTATTCAGAAGCTCGTTGATCGTAATTGGTGGAGACAAGGGGTGGGAGGGTAGAATTGATGACTTTCTGGGGGATGCTGGCAAGAGATACTGGAAGGAAATTAAGTCTCTCATTAAACTTGGTTAAGTGGACACGCTGACAACTCCTGACACACCGCTTGCTGCTCGGTGCTTGCAGCAAAGGTGCATCAGGAGGCACCTTCATAAGAAATGTTGAGGCTCACAGGAAAGCTGGGGAGGGGCTCCTGATCAGCAATCAGGGAGAGGATGAGGGGGAACAGTTTTAAGATGAAAGAGGGGAGATTGAGGAAGGAATAGGAGAGAGCAGTGAGAGCAGAACGCAGAGGGAGGAGGTGGTAGCTATTTACAGGAGACAGAAGGAAAAGATGCGATGATAACGTAGGGCTGGTAGAAGTGATCAAAGATCGTAGAATATATACGCTGAAGTTCACATCCAATATGAATATGAGACATGGAGACTCTTTCTAACCTTCCTTGTTATGCTCTGGGTTTGCCTTTACACTCCTCGTTCCATCATCTTGGCCTTTTCCAACCCAATTCTGTGATTCTGTGTAATAAACCTCACAAGGAGGAAAAAAGTGTTTTTATGTTAACCACCACGGCAACTGCATTTTAATCATGCTTTTATTTTCTTAATGTTGGATGAGGGTTTTTATTGTATGTGGAGTTGTCAGAAATTGTATGGAAATGTTGCATTAAGGAGATGAGCAGCTCTGTCGAGTCCAGGATTCGCTGGTAGCATTTCCTTAATAGTCCATTACTACTTCTTAAGAACAGCTCTCCTGCTCTTCCAATTGCCAGCGTGGGGTCCTTAAGAACAGCATTTTGGGTGGAAGGAAACGCGCTTGTAATCAAAACAATGATTACCATCATCTTCATTTAAATGCAGGAGGAGAAACTAATGTGCGCTCCAAAGCGATGTGAAAGACGCACAAGTAATTCCTGGGTTTGAGGTTGGGTTTCTGATGTCCATGGGGAAAAAATTAATTTCTTACCTTTCGCTTTCAAGTGAGTATTTTTGTATTCATTTCTCACTCTGCATTTAAATGAAGATGATGGTAATCATTGTTTTGATTACAGTTGTGCTTCCTTTCCCCCGTAATGGTGTTCTTGAGTACCCCATGCTGGCAGCGCCAGCGCAGGGGAGCTCTTCTGAGGGGGAATAATGGACAATTATGGGAACGCTAATAGTGAATCTGTGGACTTCTTAGGACTCTCAGCTCTCCGAATGCTGCTTTTCCTCCTCCTCTGCCATGTGGGGCAGCTCCCGAACGGTCTGATCTAATCACACCAAGTTCAGGTTTGACGTTCTCCGCCAGGCGGTTGCTCGCAGTGGATGGATCCGAGCAGATCACAGACAGACCAGTCGGCTGGACGTCGCTGTTCCTGTCTGTAATTCTGAAATACCAAACTGCAGAAATACTCTATAACTGTCAAAATAAATACTGCCTTTCTGCCGTTAGCGAGGGGTGATGACATGCCGGATGAAGAACACATTGCCCGTCCCCGCTTTCCATCCACCGACTCCATTAATGTTATTACAATTGTTATTATTTTGTGCAACAGGGACCGTATCTGGGAGCAGGGGATTAAAGGAATAATTCCACTTGGCAACAGGCGAGCACCATCAGTCCTGGAATCCTTTCTGTTCTTTAGTCATGTTAGTGCTGGTGGGACATCGTCAGGAGGTGATTGGCTGACGGGAAACTTGGATATAAATAGAGGTTTGTTTGGTCGGCATTGTTTCTTCAAACATCTCACTGTACGAGAGCAGCAGCACTGTAAAAACATTCCATACATACATTTTTAAATGCTTTTAATCCCGATTTTTATTTTAAACCCCAAAGATCCTAGAAATAGAATGCATTTTATTTAGAATTATGGTGCTAGTTGGGGTGGCTGTCAGTGCAAAGGCTAATGCTATTTATTAAGGTCCTGGTTTTATTTAATAGCCAGATGAATGGAACAGTTAATAAAAGAAATATTGCTTTATTCCCTGACATTTATGTCCTTGGTTTCCAATAAAGAATTGAAATTATGAATAGTTGATGGTTTAAATTGATGTTTTATGTTGAACGCTAGCTATAATTTCCCCTCTGAGGATTGTAATACCGAGAAACAGATGGTTTTTCACAGTAACAAATTGCTGTGTGTGTACTGGATGTGGAGCTGGCGCTGAGCGCGGTCCCCGTCAGCGCCGTCCCTGCGTCAGAGCAGGCCGAGAGGCAGCGGGCGCCTCTGCCAAGGGGCTCCCTGACTCCTCCCAGCACAAAGTAAATGTTGTAGGAAACGCGACCTGTTTTTTCAGGTGCTGTGGGGAGGCGAGAGCTGCTGCTGGAACCAGGCAGTATAAACGCAGCAGCTCTCGTCTGCTCGCTGGGTTGGAGATGCTCGCAGAGCCCCTGCGCTCCGCGTGCTCCGGGCTGGGCTGCAGCCATGGTGCTGGTGCAGGTTTTGGAAAGATAAAAAGAGAGAGGGAGCAGTGGGGAAAGGAACCGGGAAACTGGAAGTTCGAGGCACCCGGAGCCCAGGCTCAGCGGTTCCTTTGGGGCAGCTTCGTGGTGAATTTCTGCGCGCATCCAGCTCCTGAAGTCTTGAGGTTTTATTGACGTTTGGTCTAAAGTAAATGAGCTCTGAAGGCTTTTGTTTATGCATTTTTAAACTGTTCTTCAATAATTATTACTGTGGGGAAGTGGTGTGAGATGATTAGCGGAGAGTTTGGCAATCCACATTAAAAAATACTCTTTTTATAAGCTAATTATCTAGGAAAATGGTTAGCAATTATCACTTTTAAATGTTCTTCGCTGAGATTTATGTGTAATGTTTGGTTTAAGAGTCACTTTAAGCTCCATTTAAAGGAAGAAGAAAATAGGGCAGTGAGAGGGTCCAAGCAAAGGCAGCGATTGCAGCCAGGGCCGTGCTGGGATGGAGCTGCTGGACCTGCTGCTCTGGAAAAGAGCAGCTCTGCTCTTCCCAAGTGCTGCTGCGATAAACTCTGTTATCAATATGCATTTTAAACAGACAGGCTTCAACTTGAAAACAGCAGCTCTTGCACAAGAGGCATTAATTGTGCAAAGTTGAATTGTTTAGACCATACAGTTAGGGTTTTAGTCCTAATTTTCAGAACTCTTATTCTGAGAACTGACTGAACTGCTCTCAAAATCCTTTTCTGCTGTGAGTCTGAGAGATTGCTGCTCATGTCAGTGGCCTAAAGCTTTTCTCATACATCCTACAAGGCTGGGACCTCAACATGGGTGTTGCCATAACATCATCATTGTAAACTATAATTTTCATAAAGCACTGAAGTTGCTGCAGTGAAATACCACCTTAATAAGCAGAGTTGGTTAACTAAATGTTACTTCTTCTAATTTTTTTGATTGTTCTGTTAATGGCTTGTATTGAAAATAGCGAGTGAAGAAATGAATCACAAATCCTGCCCTTTTCTGGCTTCCCGTGTTGGTTCAGTGTCGGGAAATGGCACATTACTGCAGTCTGTGCGGCTCCACGGGGTTGGAGGCAGAGAGAAAGTGTCAGGAACACCCGAGTCCAGCGTGGGACAAGGGCGGTGAAGGTCAGGGAAGGGTATAGTGGTTGGGAAAGTCATTTCACATCTGTAAACCGGGTTGTTTAATAAGTTACCCAGAACCAGTTTCCAGCAGTTTGCAATGTGGATCTTAGGCAGGGAAACTCAACAGAAAACCTGTCTGGAGTAACGGTGTGGGTTATGATTTCAACAAGAGATTGCTGGGGCCCTCTTTATAGAGCTCGGGTAATGAGAAAGTTGCAGCCAGAATAATTTAGAAGTGGTACTTTGTCAGCAGCATCTACGTATCCCTTGATTGGAAAACACAAAACACAATTGTCCTTCATTTTGTAGTGAAAAGAAGGCTATGGGGAAGATTTTCACATGAGCAGCCGTGGCAGAGCCATCACCCCACAGGTGAGCAGGAGCCTGGAGTGGACTGAGATGGATGCTGAGGGACATCAATGAACCTTATCTGCTGGCTCTTGCCTTGAGGAATATGGCCCTGATGCATCTCGGTTTGATGTCCCCACAAGGGGAAAACAGGAGTTGAGGTAGAGTTAGAATCAGGAGATCATGGGTTAGTGTTTGATAGGAGTGGTTGAACTTGATGATCTAGTGGGTCTCTTCCAACCTGGTGATTCTATGATTCTATCTGTGCCAGCAGAACAAACAAAAGTACCTTGCACGCATGTGTGTGGTCCTTAACTACAACTTGCATACCTTGAAATCCGTGTTAATTACATGAGAAATTATACAGGTATTTCAGTAACAGCAAATGCAGGAATAAACCTGGGAGAGCAACCATGCATTCCCACTCCTCTTTTTGAAATTACATTTTATTTTTTCCCTGTCTTCCACCTGTCAGCCTGGCGATTGTGTCCCACGGGGTTGGAGTTTGTTTGATTCATAGAATCATGATAAGTTTGTGCTTCCTTGTGAGGTGAACAGGCATAGCAGCTCTTCAGAACCGGTTGAATGGAGAATGTTGGTATGAGAGTTCTTTATTCTCTGTCTTTTGGTCCAAAACGCCTCCGTATCTCTTACAGATCAAGTTTGGTCACTTTGATAGGTCGTTGTGTGTGTTGGACAGCAGGAACCAGTTATTTCAGAAACAAAAGAGTCTGTGCCAAATAAATCAGCACTCCCTTTTTTCTTAATAGTTGCATCTGCTGAGGGTTTATTTACTTAGGAAAAAGCACAAGTACTAACAAGTGACCATGTCTTTGCGGGCTCTCCTTCCCCCCAAAGCCCGCGGTGTGGGGCCTCTGGCTGGAGAAGCTGCGGCCGCAGAGCTCTCCTGCGGGGGAGACGCAGCACAACACGCCAAACCACTCGTTTGTGGATAAGGAATTGGAGCTGTTAGGCAGCCGCGCATCGTAAGAAAGAAGCGCCCTGCATTCCCATCTCCTAATCCACTTGTCTTTTTAGTACAAGTGTGCACAAAACGCTATTATAGCACTTTTTAATAAATGCAGTAACAGTAGACTTAGTGCTGCGTACAGCAGATTATCATCTCTGGTGATTGTGTGTGCACAGCTTGTGTTAGCAGGAGATTAAATGAATCTTAAGGAGACTCCGCGTTGCTTCGCAGCGAGATTTGATTTTCCTCTGCGAGAATGCGGCTTCAATTCCGGAGCCGTCGCACTCAGGCTGAAAACAGCGTTTGGCAGCACAAAAGCCAAAAGTTTGGAAGCAGCTTCCCTGTCTCGTCCAATCGCTCACCTTGGCCGAGTCGAAGGGCCCCCTCGCTTCAACAGACGGGATGAATTATGGGCAGATGAAATGCTTCCTCCTTGACTCTGCGTGGGGAGCGGGGACGGCTCCGGGGCCAGAGCCGCGCTTGCTTGGAACGGCTGCTCCAACCTGCTCCCTTTTTATTCATTATCTCAGAAACCTTGGCACGAGGGACCATGAAAACTATCACCTTCCGTAAATCCTCATAAGCTATTCATGCTACCAGACATCTCCGCTCGTGCTCTTCGATTCACAATCCTCTGCTCCCTTCCTTCTTTCACATATTAACGAGTTTGATCACTGCTTCATGTAAATGAGGCATAATCTGAAGCTGTCAGACCCAAACTGTTCCTTGAACATACACTAAGTGAATTTATTCAAATTTCTCTTTAAAGCTAGGAATATTTATAATAAAACTTGTCAGAGCTTCAGTTAACAGTTTACATTGGAAGTATTTTTGGTTGTGAAACACAAGAACAAGTCCAAAAATGACTTTGTGGGCTGATGCTGTCTTTGCCTCACAGAAGGAAAACTTGCCTTGTGATTTCAACAACAAATAAGAAAATTGTCAAACTCCTATGAAAATTAATTAAGCTCAAACTCCTATGAAAATTAATTAAGCTCGCATGAAAATGCGTTAAAACACTTTGGAAATTTATACTAACGTGCCTTGTAACGAGCACAATAAAAGAGCAACGACCGCTGTTCGGAATGCTGTTCGTTTTGGTTGTGCTGCCTCCTCTGTCACGGACTGAAATTGGATATCGAGTGAAGTGCAAACTGTGGACTTTTTTAAAATTTTTTTTTATCCTGTGATGTTCCTCATGAGCTATGCTGCACAAAAATGTCTCCTGGCTCTTGGGAGCAGCAGACTCTCCTGCGTTCTCTGGCTGCTGTTGGGGTTAGCACCCGTCCCTCAGCCCGTGTCCGTCTGTCCTCGTCTGGTAGAATCCGACATCCTCACTGGGCAGAGACCAGCACGGAGGGAGCTTGAACCTTGTCTGGGCTTTGGTTTCGTCTTACGCTTGTGCAAATGTGTAAAATTTAGGAATATGCTTACTAGATGGTCTTAAAGGTCCCTTCTTACCCAAACCATTCTATGAGTGAAAGAGCACAAGATTAACAGTATAAAGAGATTGTTATGTGACTTAAAAAATGAATTCCTGGCTTCAAAGGTGCCAGAAAGCCTGGCTGTAATAAAGAACCATCCAGAGGAACTATAGCAGGAGGAAAATATGTCTTCTTTTTAGCGACTAGGATAGTATTTTGGAACTGAATGAAGGCTGCAGCTTATGACTCTCATTTCCCTCCTTAACTCTATCAAATGCTGGAGAGGACTTTATCTCCCAAGCCTGTGTTGCTGTGTTAGGAAAATTTAAGTCCAAATGAAGCATTATGGAGATCATAGGGGGAGTTTTTGTAGTGCCCGAGTCCTCCGTTGGGAGCGGTCTGATCGTACCCAGCCTGGCCAGGCTGCCTCCAGCATCCCTGAGTGCTGCCCTGCAAACCCACACTCGTTAGCCCCTACATTCAAATCACGATCTCACCCAGTCAAAAACATTATCTTTGTCACTAAGCAGACTCTTGAAACCTAAGTTGAATCAAATGTATGTGAGGTTTCCTTCGCGGTCTCGACGTGGACAGGAAATCGATCTCCCAGTGCGAACGTCCGAAGCACCAAAAGCTCCTTCTTTGGAGAGATAATCGGGCACAAGATGTTGAGAGTTAATCAGTTCAGTTTCAGTTTAGCATTTACATTCAGTTCAGTTTTAAATAAGCATTTCATTAGTTCTTCAAGTGTATTTGAAAGCCTTCATGTTGGACCTTGTGGATAATGAGTGATGCCTGTGGTTTTCGTTTTGTTCCTGAGCAGTGAAACCAGATGCAGGTTGGCCATCCAAGCCAGGGGGTTTCTCGTTGGGGTGTACTCTGTTCTGTGCACTAAAACTGGCTCTTGCCTTGTGGGAGGATGTTGTGTTTGAATTCAAAACCATAAAGCATCAGGATCAGGTTCTTCTGTTCAAAACCAGGGAACTGAAGAGATGAGTTTGTGGCTAATTTAATAACTCCTGAAGTTGTCATTGCGATGTAGCTGTATTTGTTTCCATATTAATTACATGATTGTGCTATTGAGCCTCTTTTCTCTCCTCCGGGACTTGATTCTTGTCCGGGGTGAGAAGCCACGCTGCCCTTTGTGCTGGGAATGACCAGGGTTCTGCTGTCTTGCTGCTTTTGCCTCGTGGGACAATCTGTTAAGGATCCTCCCCGAGGGGTTGCAGAGGGAAAATCCTTCGGTGTTTGTGATGCATTTAACCCCCAGCCTGTCCGTGCGCTACGATAGACACAGCGTTCGCCTTTCCGTCTGTGAACACCTTTCAAATGCAATTAGAGCATCACCTGTAGCGTCCCGATTCATCACCGTCGGTGCTCAGCACTTCTGAGTCTTATTGACCACTTGGTTTAGAAGATGATAAATCCCTGTTCTCCCAGAGCAAATAGATTTAATAGAGATTTTTTTTTCCCTTTGATTTATGTTTGCCTTGACCAGAAAGCAGGATTTCTGCGTCCACCGACAGTGCTCCCCAAGTACAGAGTCTGAGGCAGGCGGTGTCTGCTTTGCTGCTGGATGGCAGGTAGTGTGAGAAGGCTTGGGAACAGTTTGTGAAGTGTTCACACACAACCAGAGCGCTTGTCACAGTTGTTGCTTCGATATTAAACTTCCTTGAAACTTAACTTTGGATTTATCGAATGCCTCTGTAGATGGGAGCTCAGTAACTGACTGGTTGGAGGCTGACGAAAGGCAAGAGAGCCCTGTGTAAAGCCAAAATGAGATGGGTTAATCCTTACGGTCTTTAGAAGGTGATAGCGTGTGCTGAGCAGGGTTTGGAAGATTACTGTGGACTCCTGGAAATTATTTTTGTCCCTCATGGTGTAAGATTACAGAATCAAAAAATCACCAGGTTGGAAGAGACCCACCGGATCATCGAGTCCAACCATTCCTATCAAACACTAACCCATGTCCCTCATCATAAGGGCATGAAAAGCAGTCCCAGTTGCTTTTAACTGAGCCGCGGCGCTAGTGCTCAGGCTGAGGAACCAGGGGATGACGTGCTACGTGGTGACTGTACGGCCAAGCAGAACAGAATAAGCAAAATCGGATTTTGGCTGCTGGGCTAGAACTGCAGCGACAACCCCAGGCGTGTTAATGGTTGGACTCGATGATCCGGTGGGTCTCTTCCAACCTGATGATTCTATGAAATGAATTTTGGAGTTGGAAGTATGGGTGATGCTGGGTGCCACTGGACTGCATTGATCATAGATTAAGCTGCTCATGCAGTGGTACCTGCAGCTGCTGCTCGCTCTGGCCTGTTGCGCTGTCGGTTTGTGTGACTTGGAAGGGGCGCACGGCGATTTCTGGGGTGTCTGGGCTGGCACTTATTGAACCATTTCATCATTTGTACTTAGACCCGTGGGAGAGTCCAGGAATTGGTTTCCCTATTGCAGACATTCCGCTGGAACAGGACTTGTCTAACGAATGAAATCCTGAAGAGCAGCATCTCACTTGAAAACCGTACGTCAATAGAGCTTTAAAACTGCTTTGGTGTGAAGAGGGTGTTACACAAAGTAGATGGATTCTGCCAACCGAGGGATAGGAATTGACATTTTTCAGAACAGATGTCATTGATAATTTATAGATAGCTTTAAAAATTAAACTTTATATAGAAGCTGGCTTAAATGTGAAGTGTTGTCAATGTTCTAAATGCACGAGGTGCATTAAGTGAAAATGTGGCTTCACCCAATGGTGTTTAAATACTGCAGGAGCCAGGAGGGGCCAGGGCACTGGAAAGTCTGGTCATGGTTAGCAGTAAAGGCTTGTATGAATCTGTTGGATTCTGGATAATGGAGTTGTGCTTTGGGGAAATGTTTTGAAAATACTAATTACTGATTTTATTTCTTATGTTTCTGATTGAAACGTGAAAGTGAAGCACATAATTCCTGGAGAAAAAGACACTTGTACATCTAAAAATATTAACTTAGCTTTCTGTTCCAGTAAACTGTGATAACTTAATATCGATGCCCTCCTCAGTTTAAAAACAGCTTGGGAGTCAGCTCAGAGAGCAGGAGGCATCTACTCACTGCAGGGACAGTAACTGAGCTGGGAAAATTGCTGGAAACTTTTCTGATGCTTTTCTGGAATCTGGATTTCCCTTTTTTTGTGTGTTAAATACCCTTTTTGTTAACCTGATCCATCTAAAATGAAGTAGGGGTTAATACACACTCTGCTAAGTAAGAAAAATAACAAAAAAAACCCCTGAGGCTCAGCCCAGGAAGATGGGAATTGCGAGATAATATTCTGTGTGCCCGAAGGGACAATGCTGTCTCTTGTTGTCGCCGTCTATATTTAGTACCATGCTAATACGCAACTTAAAATACCTAGAATAGCAAGAAGAATTTTTTTCCCCTTCATTTGAAGTGGAACAGCGCAAGGTTGTTAATTTTGGCTTATCACAGCTGACACTTGAGTAGGGGGGGAAAAAAAATAGTGGTTAGAAGCTTTAACTCTCTCCACATGTGCCCCTTGCCAGGAGCCCTCGGCTCCTTTCTGGGCTGTCTTAAATTATATCCCCCCGTTTCCGAGGAGTTCACAAGCCATTTAGTTGATTTAAAATCCATTGTTGTTTGTGCAGCTGATAAGGGGCAGAAAAGCTATGAGTTAACAGCCCAGGTTCGGAAAAAAAATTGTTAATAATTCCAGCTTCCTACTTGCAGCTGGAGTTCTGGTCGGTTTATGTAAACAGTGCAAGTTGTATTTTAATGCTCAACTTTACGTAAAAATCAGCAAGAATTTTCACACTTTCAGGAGTGTTTCGTGTTGTTGCAATGTGAGTTTTTGTGTTTTACCCCATTATAGAGACGATAACAAAGTATTTGTGTTTGACAAATATTTGTGTTTTATGGATACCTCGCACGCTCAGTGGGCTGGATGTTAACGGGTGACACTCCCAGGCATCAGAACTCTCCAGAAGACCCAGCAGGAACGTGGAAGAGAGCAAAGTCCCCGAGGAAGGGCTGGATGAGTTGTTCATGGGGGAATAACCCTGTTCTGGATCATGCTAGCGGCTCACTTAGCCACATTTACAAGTCCCCATGTACATCAGTCAGGGAGGTTTGACCCCTCTGGTTTTTTGCATGCAGAATTTTAACTTCTTTTACCGGTTTGTGCTAGACTTCTCCTGGCACTCGCTGTTACCTGGTATTTCAGGTGAGCAGTAAATGGGAGACGTGTCCGAGGTGCGTGTCTCCCACAGCAGCAGGACGGCAGGAATGAAAATAGGAGCTTTATGGCATCTCAGTCTGGTTGGCTCATAGGTAGAAGTTGTCCTTCACAAGCACAAGTTGCTAACAAAAGTCAATTTGTCCTTAAATATATTTCAATACAAGTACTTTTTTAGTGTTAAAGAGTGGGAAAATGCTTTTGAGGAAAGTAGTTGTCAGTTTATGTCTAGCTCAGCGGTACTGCAGATGGAGGGAGCTTTCCACAGAGATAGGAATAAGGTAGAAGGTTTGCAGCTTCGGTTAAAATGATTGTAGATAACTTGATCTGCAGTTGCCATATATAGTCACACAAGGAAAAGTCTGCCCAAGCCCTCCAGACATTTCTGGACTCGGATTCATCCGTTGGAGCCAGACAGCTCCAGCCAAGAGATAGGGAGTTTGTTCAACTGCGCCCAGTTCCCAAATCGCTGCAGCCCCGTGGAGCAATTCTGCCTTTTACAGGGGGAAGAGTGGGAGGAGGAGAGTGCATTATGTCGTCTCTGCTTTTGGGAAAGGTTTCAAGAAGATGAGTAACATTCTGGAGCTTTTAAGAAAAAACACACACACACACAAAACTTCAATTAATTTCCGTTGGTGTCATCAAAAGCTGCCATTCTAAATTTAGCCGTTTCCTATGATGCTCAGCTTGTGCTGGCAGCAGTAAAACCATTTTTTCCTGAGTGCTATTTGTCACCTCCCCCTTCTAAGTTAGTAAAAGATAAGTATGTATTAATTACGTGGATTTATTATTATACAAGTGTGTCTCATTTTAATCTGCTGTGGAGTTCATTGTGATTCAGTGCGGGGCTCTCACAAGCGGAGAGAGCGCCCAGGACCAGCTCTGGCCCAGCCTCTGCCTTTCCACCTCTCCTCTTTTAATCCGCAGTCCTCTGGGTTTCTTTCCCTGGGCTTCTCATCTCTTTTTCCTCCTCCCCCAGCATCCTGGAACAGTTCAGCACATGGATTTGGGAATTAGTCCCAGCTGAGGCCGTGTATTGCAGCAGGGAGAAGATGCTGCTGCTGCTCGCGAGTGCTTGATGTGGGGTTTTTATTTCTGGAGTTCAACTAACAAACAGTGAATGCGTGGGGTAAGCCTGCAGTGAGGTTGTGCTTTCTTTCACCTCAGTCCGTGTCCGTCTGTGCCCTCGCAGAGCACACGCGTCGTACACTGGAGCGTGTTTCCATAGGAGTTGTGCCAGGAAGGTAAAGACAGGAGTTTGTTTTCCCTGAATCCCTTCTGTTCCTGAGCCAGTATGAACAGATCTGTGCTGGATTCCTTATGTAGGTCAGGAGGATGACAGTTATATCAACTCGGAGGTGTTTTTACCTGGTGTGCTAAATTAGATGTAGTAAAGCCTTTGGCTCTATATCCTGATGTTTTTGAGGTTGTCAATGTTTTTTTTCCCCTTCAAACTTCTCTTTGTTGGAATCTGAAGTTATGGCTTCAGCTGCAGCTACAGGGTGATGCCTGCTGGAGGCAGGGGAACCACAACTCCCTGCAGAGAGGTTAGGAAGAATGTAAAGATCCCAAAGATGATGGTTGCAAGAGGTTTAGCAAATTTGGGACATGGATTTGCTGGACGTCATTTTCCCCTTCAAACTTAGGTGTTCGCCTTCCCTGGAGGTGTTTAAGTTACGGGTGGACGGGGTCCTGAGGGACATGGTTTAGTGTTTTGTGGGAGTGGTTGGACTCGATGATCCAGTGGGTCTCTTCCAACCCGGTGATTCTGTGATTCATTCTGACCCTCGTGAAACGATGTATTTTTGTAGGAGCAACTGGCTTTTGAAGAAAACTGAATGGTCGGGATCAAGATTAAGCGAGCAAATCTTATAAAAAGATTATTAGAGGATTGCTCAGTCCTGGATTTTCTTGCGTTGGAATGATGGAGAAGGGCTGACTCTGTGATACGAATCAGTAAATACACCTGTGCCCGTACAGGCAGGTGTGTCAGCGATGATTAATGCACAGTCTGTTCACAGCTTTATTTTTAACTTATCTTTAAACGATACGTGGGGAAGACAGTTTTGCAATATCTGATGTCTCGGCGATGCACAGCCTGCCCCCCGCCCCCTCCCGTATGTGTGGTCGGTAAGGACCTGCAAGGAAGAAGCCTGGTTCTTTATTACAATATATAACATGGAATTGCTCTTTGTGCAAACAGCCTGACTTTAACACGAGATTCTTGCATTTTGGAAATCCTTCCAGTTGACCCATAACGTGTTTTAAAACATGATTGTTTTTAGTACTCTCACTTTCCATAAATAAAACCATATCGAAGTGCATGGTTTCTGAGTCGTCCTAACCGTCCTCTCCATGAGACAGAGGACGAACCCAAACCTGAGCTCGGTGCTGCCCAAGAGCACCCAGGTTCCCAATTTCATCATCCCAGGAGGTGAGACCGACCGCTGAGGTAGGTTGCACCCTGATTCAGACACGGCTCTGCTCACGGTGGAAAATTACAGGTGCAATTATGGTTCCACATTAAATATTCCTCTCTTTCAATCCACCACGTGAAGCATTAGCCCGTGTTTGAACTGGGGGTGTTAATTGGACCGCGGCACTCAGATGCGTTTTCTGCAGAGTCATGGCCCGTGTCATTAGCTTCTCATTAGACGCGTTAATTTTTTAAGACTCATTATAATTACTTTTTTTTCAGAAGTCCCCCATTTTACATTGAAGAGAAACCTCTTTTCTGCAGGCTGTAATTCCAAATAATCAGGGAAGCATTGTGAGCTCCTCTATGATCCAGTGGGTCTCTTCCAACCAGCGCTGGAGTGGCTGGAGAAGGAGATCCTGCAGGAGGTGATTTGGGAGGAGGGGTAAGGTCTTTTTCACTGGAAACCTCAATCGCGAGGGCAGGGAGCCTGTGGGACCACGGGGGTTTGAGAGGGACAGTGCGGCTCTGGCTCAGCTGTGGGTGAGGCTGCTCGCTGGGATGCAGAACCAGGCGGTCGGATCGGACACTTCTGCTCACCTGCTAAAACCTGCAGGTACTGAACTCTTGGTACCAGGTAATTATCATTCGTAGATGCAGAAATACCGGCCTGAGCCCTGTGACCGGTGGTTGCTGGGGTTCACTGCCCTGTGCACGTCACAGGCTCTGCAGTGTTTCTTTGGCTGATGACACGGGGGCCCTGACCTGGCAGAGACGTGTGATTTCCTATCACGAGGGTCTGTCCTGGTAGGTTTGGTGCTGCCTGCAGCCTTCAGAAAGCAGGACAAACTGTAACAGGAGGAAAAATCTCCCTGGGGCCATGAGCCAGTGCAGCCTTTTAAATTAATGGGTTTGTTAAAAACAATGCTTGGTTCTCTGCAAGTACAAGTGAGCTGTACAGACCTCATCCTTTCTTTCCCCTGCTACAATTCTAGTGACCAGGCTTCCATTTCATTAGAATTAGCTCCTTCCAAAGCTCTACCTGAATCATTTTTGTTTCAATTTCTATTTTTTTTTTTTTGTTTCCTAGCAACTCCAGTTTTTAAGTTCTGAATTGTTTCTGTTTCATGTCTTTGGTAGCTTGCTGGTTTATAAATGCCAGCAAGGCTTTAGCCTGCTCCTAAAAAGCATGGTTCACTAAATTAAGTTGTAAAGTTAGTTAAAAAATCCTTTTTCAGATCTATATAGTATGTGTATATGTGTATATAGACACACACAGATACAGATAGAGGGGTGCAGCCGTTCTTCTTTGGGGCAGTTGAGTTTTTAAACAGTCGTGAAGGTAACCAGTCTGTTTAGACGTTGCTGCATAGGCGCAGAGTAAACTTGTTAGCTTGATGTTTATTTTAACTCGGAAGAAGCTCTAAGGGGGATTCCATTAAGGCTCATGCATGTGAGCAGCTCCTCTGGGAGCGAAGTGCCAGTCCCAGAGGCAGGCGGCCTGGTGCGGCGGCATCTTCACGGATGCTGTTTCCCTCCTGCTCCTCTGCAGGGAAAGGGACCTCAGGACAAACCCCACGTGCTTGCTCGCTCCAGACTCGTTTCCCTGTGGCTTGTTGAGACCCTTGAGGTCTTTGGAGTTTGGTAGAAAGAAGGTTCTTTCTACAAAGAAAGACGTGAAGCTGCTCTGTGCGTCTGCAGCCGCAGCTCCTTCCTTCTGGGACTGTCGTGCGCACGACACTCCGAGGTGGCTGAGCGGCGAAATTCCATCTCTTCTCAAGGAATCTCTTGCAGTGTTTATTCTGTAGGCTGGTTCTGCCCTGCTTCGTAACCTTTCTGGAGTGCAAACTTCTCCCTCTGAATTACAATGCATGTGGTTTTGCTTAATATTCCACTTCAAGCCGAAGTCTGCTCTCGCTAAATCTGCCTCTCACAAATGGAATATTTTTTCAGTTCTTGCTGGGTGGGTCCATACACTGAAAAATAGGTCAAGAACAGTCATCTAAATCTACTGCTAATAAATAATTAAAGCTAATGGAATTTGCACAAGATCTGTGAGCTAAAATATTGCAGAAAGTACCGCGGTGCTCAATTTGCTACTGTAAATCCAGATTTTTTATTTATCATTGTGCTGGATTGAAACATATCTTTAAGTGTAGCTTTAAAAGATGGTTTTTGTACAGAGAAAATAGTGGCATGTTGGTATATTAAAATAACCAAAAAGATCATAGAAAATGGATAACGTTGTGATTCATTCTTTAATGATTTGATTTCAAGCAAATACTTCAGCAGCCTTAAGCAATAAGAGGTTTTATATCTCGTTAAATCGTAGTGTATGTTGAGCAATAAATTGTTTGTTCGTATGATTTAATTTGCCTTATATTTTAGGAATTAAATAAGTCATCTAAGCTGCTGTCTAGTACCTGTTTGGACAACTATCTGAGATTTCAGTTTCACATCTTTTAGAACAAAGCGAAGTGGAACTTGCTGGAACTAATATAAAATCAAAAGGCTGAAGTGTTGCCCTGGGCACGCCTCCAGTCACATGTGCCCAGGAGCTCAGGGGAGAAAATCGCTTGTTCTGTATTTTTTCATAGTTGTGGGTGCAAAGAAATAATATTTAAAATTCACGTATTGGTAGATGAGCCTCTGATGGAGCGATCCAAACTCATGCACCAGTTTGCCCCTCGAAGGGTGAGGCACGTAGGCTTGCTGGCACTTTCTAATTAACCAGTAGAGTCGCTTACTGCTCATTATAGTTAACCTGCTGATTTCTGCGTTTCGCAGTGACAAGTTGTGCCCTTGAAGCGTATAATAACCAAACGCACCTTGAGCGGGGATGCCGGCGTTCTTCCTAAACCCTTCATGCTCGGCTGCTTCTCCCTCTCCCCCTTTGGGCTGTGTGAAAGGGAAGCTGAGCCGCAGCATCACGAGAACCGCTGAGGGGATGGTGTGTAAGCCCTGCCCGAGAGAGCACACGCAGAAACATCCCCCGGGCGCGAGGAACAAATAATTATCACTTATCCCATCCTTGGAGGGGTTCAAGGCCAGGCTGGATGGGGCTTGGAGCCCCTGATCCAGGGGGAGGTGTCCCTGCCAGGGCAGGGGTGGGACTGGATGGGCTCTGAGGTCCCTTCCAAGCCAGCTCATTCCACGATTCTGTGATTCCAACACGCAGCCTGAAAGCTGCTGCCAGGTTTTGAGCCCAGAGCTCCTCCTGAGGCTGAGCTCTTGCTTCTGTGTCTTGGCTGCACAAACACCTTCCCACTCAGTCAATACCCATGAAAGTTTGTCCTGGGCTGGTTCTTTTGTCTTTTTTGGTACGTTCTTATCCGAAAGTGTCTGCAGTCAGGACAGGCACCCTGCTGATCCTGAGCCAGGGCCGGTCTCGAGGCCCTCGTTGCATGCGGGCTAACGAGGAAGGAAATGCAGAAGGGTCGGGTGGCAGGAAAGCCGCAGCATCCCGCTGGTGATAAGGCAGCTCAAAAATTGGTTGTGACAGCCGGGCTAATGATGTCACCGATGCTGATACCAGTGGGCTGCTTGTCATTACGATTCCTCTGCCGGGAACAGTGACGTTCGGCAGGCAGCGTGTGTCCCGAGTGGACGAGACGGAGAGCAAATCATGGGAATGCGGCGCGGGAGGGGTGTGAAAGATCATCTGCCCCTTTTTGTTTTGTCTTATTTCACAATATTTCTGTAGATGATAAAGGTGTGTAGGTCAAGCTTAGCCTTGCTGGGCCGCTTTATCAAAGCAGGGTTATAGGGCTCTGACTGTGACATTTGGAGATAAGCACTGTGGAGGCAGATGAGATGGAGCAGCCTGCGAGGAGCCCAGAGGTGCTGTGAGCTTCAGAACTCGAGTAAATTACAGACACGGGGCTGGTGGCCTGACCATCGCGACGGCCTCTGGCCTCTACGTGGTGTATTGAGATAGCGAGGGATTGATAACCTAGTTTAGATGTCAGAGAGATGTGTTTGGTGCCCAGTTCTTCACCGTAGATTTATTCTTGGGTTATTTTCCATAGAGTTATTTTTAATGAGAATGGAGAGGGAGTTAAAAATTATTGGGACTCAGATTTCAACGTGAAGCTGCTTGATCAAAATATAAACCTGTTGTTTATGCTCTCGTAAAGGCAAAATGCTGTATTAGCATTCAGCGATCAGATTTGATTCAGGTAACGATCCGGCACCCTAATTCATAGTCTCTGCTCAGATATTGGGTTTGGCTGTTAAAGAGCCTTTTTCAGAAACCTGCTCTGCCCCAGCAGATCATCCAGAGCAAGAGAGACAATGCGTGCATCTTGATGCGTGGAAAAACAGGCTAATAACATGATTGTAGTGGAGTATTCAAATATTTCAGTGCATCTGTGTCAATAAATTATCATTTGTTTTAATGCTCAGCCGCTTGTCCCCTTGCTAACCTGCCTGGTGGCAGCGACGTGCCGGTTGCTTTTCCTGTTTTGATCCCAGCCCAGGCAGTAAAGGCCACCACACTTCAAACAGATCATAAATCATCTGATGTCCTTGCTCACCAACATTACAGGTTCCCCCCGGGCCGGAACTGAACGTCCTTCTTTCTTCTCAGTTCAGTGCAAGGAAGGTAGGATCCTGTTTGCTGTTAGCATCATATTTTGAGACAGTTTGATGAGGAATTTTTCCAAACTGCCAAAAATAAATCTCCCCAGCAGAGTTTTAGCCGGTGACTCGAGGCGTGTGTGTTCCTGACTTCTGCCTGGTTATTTGTCTGGTTATTTTTACTTCCCTTTCGTTGCGGAGTGACTGAAGTTTTGATGCCCTTTAGCCAAAGAAGGAATTACAGCAGTAGCCTATGAACTCTGCCTGAGAGGGGAAGAGAGAGAGAGGGGAGAATATAAAAACTGGTGTGAAGAAGGCGATTCTGCTGTTTGATGTGGTCTGCACCGATCATCCACGTCCCTGCGTGGTGCATGTGGTTGAATTTAAAATACTGGAGCGAATACTGGCCCTGGATGCAGGCATTTGTTTTCCCATGGACAGTTATTGTGACTTTCTTCGACGTCATCATCAGCAGGTTGCAAAGAAAATGTGTTCTAAGCTGTGCTCTCAGCCCTTGGGTCTCCAGAGCAGTCGGGGAGTGAGGAAAAAGCTGCTCAGCCTGTCCGTTTGCTTTGGTACGAGACGTGATTTGTGGGTGTTCGTGGTGCGCAAGGACACTATCTACCCATTTTCAGCCCCAAAATAGACAGCAGAAAATAGCAGGGAACATTGAGGTAACTCGACGGGGTCTGAGAACAGACTGTTTGCTGTGGTGCTGAAGAGGGAGCTTGTAAAGCCGCAGCGTTACCCTGAACTCGGTCGGGATGAACCGTATGTGAGTGCAATAACCATGAAAGAGCTGAGGTTTGGCTGATCTTTTGTCTCTGATAACTTCATTTACCTTCGGTCCCCTGAGCCACCTCTCAGGGAGCAGGAGAACTCCTGATGCTCCAACTCTCTCTGCATGACTTTTCATTTAAATGACAAAAATCAGTTTTCTCCAAAGCCTCCCTCTTTTCAGGAAAATCAGATTAAATCCAGGGCTGAGGGTGCTTTGGTGGGTGGTTTCATGTCCAGCATGGTGCAAGACCCAGATGTAACAGTAAATGCATTGGAAGAGAGAATTTAGGGTCAGTGTCTTTTCTGAAAGGCCCAGAACAGACCCTCTTTATACAAAGAAGAGACTTCAGAGGCCTCTGTGTGACCCCTCACATGAGGTTCAGAGTGGCTGAGGGACTCGGAGCGAGGAAGTTTTCATGCTTACTGAAGCACTTCGTGGCTGTCCCAGTTGCGAGTGGTATTCTCGGGTTATCACAGGGCTCTTGGTTGCAGGGGACATCCAGAGGCCGACAGGATCTCACATAGCTTTAAAAAACGAGTCTTCAGCACCTACAGTACATCAGCTGGGCCCTGGAAGTCTCCAAAGGTGGGAAATCCACCTTCTTCCTGGGTGACCCACGTCGGCTCTGCCCTCCTGACCAGTGCAGCATCGCATCCCTGCTTTATACCTCTTAAAAGAGTTAGTTATAGCTGTAAGTGTGCTGTGAAGCCACTGCTTGTGCCTCATCAGCGTGATACCGCAGCAAACAGGAGTCCAGCTTCTTGGCGGTGAACAAATAACACAGCATCTTCTGCAGAGGGACAGGGGCTTGTCCTTTAGGTGTGCACATCATGAGAGCTCTGAGAGTTTGTAAGGGAATTAAACCAGCTCAAAAGTGGAGCCACGGAGAATTTTATACTAGATGTGCATTTGTTGTCCTAAATTATCTTGGTTGCTAGGTAAAAATACGCTGTAAACTTTCAGACTGATTCGGTGGGTATTTTAATGAGTTTTGTGGCACTAAGTGTGTTGAGTTCTACAGAAAGCACCAAATAGCCGCGCAGAAGGAGAGGGTTCGACCTTCAGTTCTCTGATGGCCAAAGTCAGAGCGCTCTTGAGAAAATAATAAAAGAAATAGACCCTGTATGGGATGGCAACGCTCTTGTTGAAACGATGCTCCCAAGCCGTCTTCCTCTAAGCTTCCACGTGGAAATATCTGTGGCGTAAGTTCAGAGGTAGAGCTGCTGTTGAGGTAGATAGAGGTATTTGCTGCTAATCGCATTAGTGTTTCAGCTGAATTATGAGATCGGAGGCGTTCAGGGCTTACCCAGCATCGCTGCAGCTTTGTTAACGAACACTGTTTGCAACAGATACAGGTATGTGTCAGACTGGAGATGCAGCCTTGCTCAAAATGGATTCTAGGTACCCTTCTGTTTGAGTCAAAGCTCCCGTAAAATGCATTAGGAATTAAAACAGTCTCTCAGAACTGTGAAAAGCATTAGAAAAAATTGACAATGGCTTGTCCTCTCAGACTCCTCTGATGCAATGTCTCACTTCTGTCTTCTAGGACCTGCGCAAACAGGTAGCTCCGTTACTGAAGAGTTTCCAGGGAGAGGTAAGAGCTTTTCCTTCTCACGGTGCTTTCGGTGTTGCCGCAGCCCAGTCCGGGCTGCTGGCAGGCGGTCGGTGCGGCCGGTGTTTGGTGGAGATGCAGCAGAAGGCGTTCACAGCTCTTACCTGGAGTTCTCTTCACACCACTCCACTAAGAAACACGATCAGAGCCATCACGAGTTTAAAAACCAGCTGCTGTTGTCCTGAAGAATTTCTGTAGTGAAGGGGCAGCTGGTCCAGTGAGAGAGTTTTGCCTTTGAGCTGTGGCCAGCGCTGAGCGCTCCCTTCCCACGAGTGCTTCAGCCAGGCAGGATTTATTTTACGACTGAATTTTCCAAGTATTGCGAGAAATAAATAAATAAATAGGGCAACTTTGTCCTCGATGTGTCTGATAGCAGTTTGTGAGAACAAAGACTGACTTGTGTGGGCCCATTTGCCAATGGAAATTTACACTTACAAGATTGCTCTGAGAAGACTGCAGTGTTCTTAAAACCTTTTAACTTGAATTTCAAGCTTGCCGTGCGCTGACTGAAAAGTGCACGTGTCCCCTCAGCACTGTTCCTTGATGAAGGAAATGTCTGAGGATCCAACAAGAATCATAAACCCAAATTTGGCTACTCTGAAGGTAGATTCTCCCGTGAGATCTTGCCTTGGGGACAGCTCGCTGTTACCTCGGTGTGGCTCTCGCAGACTCCTCTTCTGTAGTTTTGCCTCACTGATGTCACAGTGAAGTTTACGCTGGGATAAATTCAGCCTCGCAAAGTACAAGAGTAAAATTTGTTGGCAGAAATCCCCTCTTACGTAAATGAAGTACTAATACCTTACAAGATTGTGCTGCTGCGTCTCTGAGCTGGTGATTCCAGTCTCCCTAATCTAAGTGAGGGTTTAGAAACCTAAAAGCCCCTGAACTAATCGTGAGTGACTACATAAACGCAGAACGTTAAACTGTGAATTAGGGTATTTGATGACAGATGTAGTTATTGTGTCTTGTTTTGGAGACAAATCAAAATACTGAGCATGCTACCCTCTGCTGTTGTGTTTTATTGTTCAGTCTGTAGATCTGGTCTCTGTTTATTGTTAGGGCTTTGTGGGAGATCAGGAGATGAATGCTCCAGGTAGCTGCAGAACAAGCCGTGTTCAGCGTGTCGGCTTTTCGCTTCCCCTGGAGAAATCACTTTTATGGCAGTGGATGGGTGTTTGTACGCGAAATCTCAAGAAAAGCGACATCCTTGGGCTGTGTTAATTTCCAGAACTGAAGTTGTGGTGTGGAAATCTAATGTTGGAATCCCTACTCGTGAAGTCATCCAGTAGATATTTTCAGGCTGGGAAAGGATTTCCTGAGGTCATTAGCATTCTTTTCATGTGGCGGAGCAGCGCCGCGGTGATCCCGCCTTCCGAGAGCCCCTTGAGGCACACGCTCTGCCACGCACCGGACTTCATTCCGTGCAAACCGTTTCTCGTGTTCTTCTCCCAGTGCAAGTTCTTCTAATGATTTTGCCATTCTGATGAGACCTCTCCGGCTCCCCACTTAGCTGAATTGCTCTTGAAACCATTAATTTGGTCAGTGCAGTAATTTAATAATTTTCCATGGGCACACAACAGGAGTTGCGAATCCGTTTGGTGTGCTGGAAGCGCTAATCACGCTTTGAATGAGCCCTCTAATAACGTGTGTGCCTGAACAACTTCAGACCCACTTCCCTTCTGCTTTTTGAAGGAGTGTTCCTGATCTGATTCATCTTTTATTTTCTACCCCCTTTGATTTCCTTATGTTAAATTTACAAACCTAATTAATACAATTTCTTTCCTGTAGGTTCGCTCCATGATGGCTCAATTAGGGTAGCAGTAGAACTGTGGTTCAATATCCAGGCCAGATTCATAATTGAAAACACATTTTCTTCTCAAAAGCTGCAGCTGGTTTGGTTCTGCTCATGCAGAAAAGGATATAACCTTGCATAACATAGGAAATGAACGGTTGAGAGAGAAGCCAAATTCAATTTCAGTCAGATATTTTGAGGATAAGTCCATGATCTATGGAAGCAAGGGAATGAAAAGTGTGTGGATGTGGAAAGCAGCGTATTCAGCACTCTATTAATCACGGCGAGCCGGGGTGCTGTTGTGCGCTCTTGCGTTAGCGCTGATTCTCGTACAGAGGCTGGAGAGCAGCCAAGCACTCCAGAAGTTAACCTCTTAAAGACCCTGAGCTGCTTTCTGTTGAATAAATGTAATTTTGTGGTCAGAAATAAATGCTTGTGATGTAGCAGGAGCTTTGAAAACAACAGCGTGGCAAGGCTGTTACAAATTGCTCTGTGCTGGGGAAGTCAACAGGAGCCATCAACATGCAGAGCGCGCGCCGGGCTGGTTTAGGCGCGGAGCTCGCCTGCTCTGCAGTGTAAGCCCCACTAAACCTCTCTGTGTAACAAAACAGAGTAAATTTAACATATTCCTTGGGTAATTGTTTCCTTTTAGTGTCCCCTCCATGGGGCATGGATGGTGGGTAGTTTCCTTTGTGGACCAGGGCCGTGGGGATGGTTTTCTGCTCCGTCTTGGCTCTGATTCCTGGCACTGGTGGAGAGGGGGAAGGCACCCGACTTGCTCTCGGGGTAGCGGCATTCGCAGCCTTCCCCTGCTTTGTTTACACAAGTGCATAAACGATTATTTATTTATTTTTGGCTGGCTTGATTGCAGTTTAAACAACATCTTTCCTGAAGAAGGTGATTTAAATACACTAGAGCATCTCGAAGGCAGATGCTGATGAGCGTGGAGGATGTCTGCTGCGTGCTGTTGGGTCGAAAGCGTCCCCGAGAGCAGAGGAGCCGGGCTCCAGGGTGATGGACAGAGCTGCTGAAGCTCTCGGATGCAGCCAGAGCCGGTCCTATACGTACCCCTTCCATCTTCCCCTGCTGATAAGTTCCTGGGACAAACCTCAGCTATCGGGGTCATGAGCAAGGTCCTAAGTCTCGCATACACCATCAGGACCAAGCAATAGGGACCCTGCACGTTTCTGGAGCTCTTACAGGTTCTTCTCCATCCCATCCACTGAGACAGCAGGTACTACCAGGGCAACTTTGAGGAGGATCAGCCCAAATCCTCTTATTTTTGTAAAATTGACAACGTGCTGAAGTTCCTGCTGGCAGCTGGTGGGCTGCCTGTGCTGAGCCGCTGCCACGCGTTGGGGTGAGACGCTAGCAGTGGTGGGAAACTATTTATGCAAAACTCAGGCAGGCAGCACTGCTTCAGTTCGCAGTGTCAGGAGGATCTTCTCATCCTGTTTAAAAACAAGAGCTTGAAGGGTGCTGGAAGAAATGGGAATGGGAGGGGTGCGGAATCCTGCCGAGTGCCGCTTCTCCAAGTACACAATTATTCTTGCATTTATTACAAAATGTCTATGAGGCTCTATAAAAGCCAATATCTGGTCTTGGTTTGCTGTAAGAGAGAAGCAAGAGGGCAAGGCGGGTGTAAAATATTGATGAAAGGTTATATTTTGGTACCAAGATGCAAGTGGATTTTGCACAGAAGCAGTTAATGAGTCATTCCTGCAAGGATTCCTCTGCCCTAATTTTTAAAACACTTCAACAACAGTTTGGATCATCCATAAGGGAGGAAAAGCGATTGTGGGTTCTGGGTCGCTGTTCATAGCGGCAAGAGGAGAGGCTGATGGGCAGGTGAGAGCACCCACACACCTCACTGAGTGGCTTCTCCTGCCAGGACGCTGGAGGTGATGTGGAATAGACTCATAGAATCAGAGAACAACCAGGTTGGAAGAGACCCAACAGATCATTGAGTCCAACCATTCCCATCAGTCTCTAACCCATGTCCCTTAGCACCTCGTCCACCCACACCTTGAACCCCTCCAGGGAAGGTCCTGTGATTCGAGGGATCTGGGCTCTCCTCAGGGGATGATTTGTCTGGGAAAATCAGGATTATCTGGGCATGGAAGGAAGGGAAGGGTTATGGGGTTCAAGGTTGCAGCTGCTTCACAGCAGAGGGAAGGAGAATTGGAAGATGGAAGCATTTGACTCCCACCTAAAGCTCTCTTCGTCACTCGAGGTTAATCCAACAAGTGGCGAGGCAGGCAGGGAACTGGCAGCGAACCTGTGCACCGCGGCCCAGCAGCCTTGTTAAACAGCTTGGTGCTGGATCCACTCCGGAGTCCTTATTTCTGTTAAAGAATTTATAGCACGGCTAAAACACACACCATATGCCTTAAGCAGATGCACAGGAACCATTTCGTTTTAATTTTGCTTCAGAAATCTTTAATTGCAGCAAAGAGAAAAAAATAGTATAAAATAAATTAACCGGGATGATGAACTGTACACTTCACTTAATTTGTAAAATTATGTTATGTTTTTATTAATTAATTTGTTAATATAGATTTCTGTTGGTATTAAGTAAGGGGAGCCGAGCCAACCGAGCGTGTACCCCATGTCCTGGCCCTCACACTCCGAGCAGGTTGCAGAGGGGATGGCTTGTATTTAAGAGCAGCCAAGCCCTCTTGTAGTGGCTTCAAAGAAAGGCTAATACCGTTGTGGAGCAGTAACAACACACGCTGGAACTGCTGTTTGAGTCCCACAGTCTGGCGCAGCTTAAAATAACGTGTGGACCAAGGGGGGCTTCATGGGTGAGACTGTGGAGAGGGAATCGCGGAGGGGAAGGGCGTCTATGATGAACTTGGTACCATGAATCANTCAACCCCCTCCCTGGGCAGCCTCTGACACTGCCCAATGACCCTTTCTGGGAAATTTTTTTTTCCTAATGTCCATCCTGAGCCTCCCCTGGCAGAGCTTGAGGCCATTCCCTCTTGTCCTGTCCCCTGTCCCTTGGGAGAAGAGCCCAGCTCCCTCCTCTCCACAACCTCCTCTCAGGTAGTTGCAGAGAGCAATGAGGTCTCCCCTCAGCCTCCTCTTCTCCAGGATAAACCCCTCCAGCTCTCTCAGCCGCTCTTGTTCTCCAGCCCCTTCCCCAGCTTCGTTCTCCTCTCTGGACTCGCTCCAACAACTCCTCACGGCACTTGACCTGGAGGAGAAGGTGGATGGAGGGAGGGCCGTTCCCAGGCTGGTGTCAGCTCCGGGGATGTTGTGGAGACGCCGAGTGCGGCAGGGAGGGAGGATTCCTGGTGCCTCATTCCCTCTCTCCCCCTGCAGCGCCAGGGGTATTATCAAGACAAATCGTATGCCAGAACTTAAAAGTGAACATATGTTTCTGGGGGTGGTGGGGAACACAGAGGTCACCGCTGTTTCTTTCTGCTAAGAGAAGACATAATGGGGCCTGGTTCGGATAAATTAAGACTTGGAGCTCAGCTCATGTCAGGACTGCGCTGTTGTAATTAGAAGTTGACTTTTTTCAGGGTCCCTGAAGTTTTTAGTGTCAAATAAAAATGTTCAGCAAGAGTTTTATAACGTAGTTCAACTGTTCTAATGTGAGCTGATTGTAGCTCATGCTTGTCAGCTCCCGAACCAGTTTTAACTTGGATTTGAAAAGTTTTACGTGAACTTCCAAGGACTTGGTGCTGTTTCAGTGCTGTTCCAGTGCTGTTTCAGTGCTATTCCCTCTGGCTCTGGACTTCATTTATATTTTGCTATTTTTGATGTATTTTTCATCCCATATTTCCTTATTTCCCTGCGCAGCTGGAAGTTACCATACTCGATTGTCTTTTTATTCCAGTTAAAGTTTTCATAGGGCTTTTATTTTAAGATATAAAATAGTAGCAGCACTGATTTTTAATTGAACTTTAACCTGGACTGATTTAATGATTGATCAATTGATTGATTGGGGTTTTTTAACAACTAAAACATTAAAAGAATCTTTCTGCCTGGTGGGATTTTTTGGAACTCTGGTTCTGGATTTGGAGGGGGGAGGACGTGTAAGTTTGTGTGATTTACAAACTGCTTCCGTCAGAAAGTCTCTGATCTCCCTGCAAGATGCTGTTTCAGTTCTGGTTTATATTTCAATCACCGCATAGCTGGTGAGGAGTGAATAAGCCAGACCTTTTGTAATAATTTGGGGGAATATAAGCACAAATTCCCTTTATTAAAATGTGGAAAAAACTGTAATAGGAAAACAAATCCCTCCTGTTATTTCACAGAAATGGGAGCATTTAAAATGCTTTGGTTTTCTTAAAAGGGGCAAATGATTTTTTTCAAAGTACAGTACAGAATCGGTTCTGTTATGCTAATTATATTTAATAATAGTAATTTAAATTTGGCTGTGTTCTGCTGAGCAGCAGCGAGAGAAGCTTGTGTGTGTGGGAACGCTGAAGTCCAGGATCTGACATATGGTGTGCGTTGGCCTCCGCGTCTGCTCTGCACGAGGCAGCTCAGCGGCAGCGTCGCTCTGCCGCCTGCCCCTCGGCCCTCGGCCCTTCGCAAGTGATGCCCGAGAGTCCCCAACACCGACCTCCTCTGCCCAGCATCCCTCTGCCTTCAGCACTTTGTGCCCTATCCTAATCCCAAATACTCCGTGTGTGGAAATGTTCTAACCGCACTGCTGACGTTCCCGTTTCCTAATGAGCATCGGTCCATCTGGGACTGCTTGAATTCAAATTAATAAGCAGGTTATCCACAACCATCAATCCCTTGTGCTCTGGCACGTCTCACACCCTGCGTGAGTCCGGTGCCTTTCTGTAGCCTTTCTTGGGAAACTCTAAAAGACAAGTTTGCTCAGTTTATCTCTGCTCTCCACACCCTCCATCGTTATGGACTGATGCTCGTTGATTGTCTTTCTTTAATTGAAAGGAATAAGCCAGACAGGTCAGGTTTCAGTTACGCTGCACTTCCACCAACCTACTTATCCACCAACCTACTTAAATTCATCCAGACTTTGGGGAGTGTCAGCAAAGCAGGAGTTTGTTGTGTTTCTCTCAGTAGAGGGTCGTGTTGTGTTAGGTAACCTGTTCCCAGCCTCTCCTCCCATCTCCCAG
>WAAB01006295.1:66320-139622 GCA_013389865.1 Piaya cayana | reverse complement strand
AGCCCAGATTCTGCTGCTCATTTTTGGAACTGCCAGAGGGGATTAAAAAAGTGAAAATTACTTCTCGGTCTACTTATGATTAGGCGTATGCTGAATTACTTGATAATGACGCAGCCAGGATGCCATCACCAATGCCGTGTTCTTAACAGGCAGCCAGGGTGTGATGTGAGCCTCTCCAGCCAGTTAATGAAAGCTTCTCTTGAAATTCCTGTGCAGAAAAGATAAGGAATTAAAAAAATGACCAGTTGCTTTGTGTGAGCTGCAAGCATAGGGGCCGATGTTGAGAATCCCTGGTCAGGGCCCCCAGGGCAGGGATAGTTTGGAAATGTCTCCACTTGCAGCCTTGCCTGAGGAAAGAGATGGAAGGAGTAGCTCTCCCCAGCATGACAATAGCAGGTCACCTGCTGTAAAGCAAGAAACAACTGTAAGGGGAAAGCAAAAACATGAGCTATGAGCTGGGGTGAGGTCCTCGGAGGAAGAGAAGTGCGTGGACATAGGTGGTAGTGCTGTGCTGTGCGTGGGGTGACCAACCTGGTGGTTGCCCAAGACACTGCTGGCCACAGGATAAGTTCAGTGTGGCAAGCTGGTGCACTCAGCTGGGGTCCCAGGGCATCCAAACCCTGCTGTGTTCCAATTCCTAAGCCTCCTTTTTTTGTTACAATCTGCATTTTCCCCCTCAGGCTTGGCATAGCTTTTGCGTATTACGGCGTCATCTTGGCCAGCGCTGAGTTACTGGAGCGGGATCTCGTCTGTGGCTCCGCAATTCCAACAGTGCAGGACTCCAGCGATAACTCTGAGGAAAGCCGCAGTCCCTGCTACTGCCACTTGTTTGGTCCCACTGCCTACCAGACCATGATGATTAGCACAGTCGGAGAGATTGCATGTAACCTCTTCTTCCCTCCCTGCCATTCCCTTTTCACAGCCAGCCAATACCTGGTGTGAAGCTAAAAGCTTTGCATATTATTTAGTGAAGTGCCAGAGATCGAAATGTCTCAGTATTGCTGGCAAGTGCAAGGCACAGGCTCTTCAAATGAAGGTGTGGGGCATAAGTCAGGAGCAGGTGGCAAGGGGCAAGTGAGGGCACTGTTCCCCGGTAAATAATGCAAGTTCATCATGGGTCCTTCCAACAGCAGAGCCAAAGACCTCCTTTGCAATTAGTACTTATTGACAACCTTGGTTAAGTTCCAGGGAAAATTCCTTCTAACTTAACAGAACCAGTCCTGGCTTCCCAAATTACCGGGCTTGTAGTTTTTGGAAAGTCATAAATAAGCAAGGATTGGAAATAGTCACACTGTTTTAAATAAATGCCTCATACAAGTGTCCTACTTTCGAAGAGACGGTGGCTTCAGGAGCGTGTCCTGTGTGAGCACTAGAGTAAAGGACAGATAATTGCTCAGGCAATCCACAGCAAACCAAAATATTTCCCAGTGCCGCTTGCCTCAGAGTGCTGGAGGATGGCAAGACAGCCCAAAGGCACCTTGGAAAGAACTTAGCGCTGTAAAGGGGTCTAGTAATGCGATGGTCCCAGGAGGTGAACTTTTTCCTTGGTTCATGTCTCAGCACCTGAACTGTATAGAGACCAGGTATTGGATCCTGCAGGTGCATCTCCTTGCTGGGACTGGTCAGTGATGTGCTCACATGCCTGCTTGGCTCCTGGTTCATGGGGGGACTCAATGGGGCATTCTCTGGGCCCCGATGTCTGGATGGGCTGTGGCCAAAGGGAGCAAAACCACCCAGGCCTGTGGTGTTCAACCAGCAGGTGCCTCCATTGCAGGGGTCAGGACCAGTACTGCTGTCCTGCCATAATACAACACAGCAATTCCAAAGGACAGGCCACAACTTCTGAGTGGAAGGACTGAAAAGAGGGTAAATTACAGGGTTTGGGTACAGGAAGGCAATTATAGGGTTTGTGCCCTTTATAGAGCATTTGGTAGGCCCTGGGGATGCAGAGAAGGAATTTTTTTTTAGGCATGCTGCATGATGTCTATAAAGACAAACAATCATTACAGCTAGGTCATCTAACATTTTATGGTTTCCCATTTCGTCCCCAGTAAATCCTTTGAACATTCTCGGCATCAATTTCCTTGGAAGACGCTTGAGCCTGTGCATCACCATGGGATGTACAGCACTATTCTTTCTTCTCCTTAATATCTGCACTTCAAGGTAGTCTCACTCAGCGCGTGGGTGTTGGGGGGGTTGCGGTGCTGTGGGCAGAGGTCAGTATCTGTGGTATTCTCCAGTCAGCCAGCCTAGTAATTCTTGTACACTTGAAAAAAAGCTCTGACTGTTTCTCTGCACTTCCTAGAAAAGCTGCAGCAGCAGATGCTGCAGTGCAGGGGCGCACTGAGCAACTCACTTTTATTACTCAGCCCACATGTCTTCCCCTAAGCGTACAACTAGCTGCTTTCTAGTGCAGTGTAAATGAAAAATTATGTGAAGAACATCCAGTCATGAAGAAAAGTCATGTTTGTCTTTCAATCAATCTCTCTTTTTCTTCCTCCCTTTCTTTCATTTTTGGCAATGCTACATATGTCTCCTCTAACTTGTAGAATCCGGCACTTTGAGAAGAGCTCAAGGCATCAAGGAAAGGGCTGGCATGAGTGCTGTAATTATCAGGCTGCTTTGTGAGGATGCATAAGAAAGACCCCTCCAAAGCTGGAAAAGCTTAACAGTTACTGAAAAACAAGTTGCCATTTCCTCTAAAGTTGGCTGGTAGCCTGATGGCTGCTCACCAGCGATGTACATCCCTGCCGCCTTCTCCCTGGACCACTGGCCCTGGAGGTTGGCTGAAATACTTGGGAGCTGGAGTGGGTTGTTAAGCTAAATAAGCCCCTGTCAGGAAGCTGACAGCCATTCACTAAGGTACCAGTCTCTGTGGTACTACTGTTATTTCTTATTTTTCCCCAACACTGAGCTCAGCTCTATTTACTTGCAGCAGTTTTTCAGAGGAGTCAAAACCAAGGGATGGGCTGCAAGACTTAGTAATGCTGAAAGCTCTAGCTGAGCTGTGGTCCTGTTCAGATCATTCTCTTCAGCCCCTAACACTGGCCTAATGGAAACCTAGCATAGTGGACCCTGTTGTCAAACATGCCCAAAGAAAAGATTATACTTGTCAGCAATCAACTTTTCCTGATGCTTTCCCTTTATATTAAGCTGGTGAAAGCCTTAGCACAGTGCATATATTAGGTTGCATCTCTGCTAATCACTGTTCAGTGACACTAACTCTTTGCTCCATGTGGCTTTCTCTCTAGCACAGGCATGATTGGGTTTCTCTTCATGCTGCGCGCCTTGGTTTCTGCAAACTTCAACACCATCTACATTTATACAGCAGAGGTGGGTCCTTCTGAGAGCACGTTGAGCTGCTCTGGCTCATGAAAGCCCATTTGCCTATATCCAGCAACGCTTCCATTTTTTTGGCTAGTCAGTCACCTTTCTTGAACTAAGTATCTCTGGCTTCCCTGCCATGTGAGATCAGAGAAGAAATCAGTTACTAGTTGGAGATGGCAAGAGCAGGTGGAAGAGGAATACCCTACGGAGCCATTTTGTCAGCTACTACAAATCATTATTTTTGAGGATGTTGTGTACCACCATCTTCCAAAAGCCACAATCTTTTCCCTCCCTGATCCCTGAAAGATTAGAAAACAGGCTATCATGAAAAGGAACCTTTTCCAGCATTTACGGAATGATGTAGTGTGTATGTATTTCCTCACTTAATGAAAATTGTTGTGTTCTGTCTGCAAGTAGTTTAATCCTTCAGAGAATTTGTCCTTCACACAACTTTTAAGCTACAAGTTCTATGGGTTAAGTATACATTGTCGGTTTATTTTCATCTTTTTTTTTTAAAAAAACAAAAAACAACCCACAATTGTGTGTTAAATGTATTGCCTTCCATCTTGAGTAAAGTGATACAAAAAAACCAGAAGTAGCTCCCCCTGGGCTGGTTTAATCCTATACACTATATTAAGGCATGCACCAGGCTTAATTAATTACTGACCTTACAATACTCCTGAACTGGATGCTATTGATGTTCAGACCATTGCTTCAAAGGCCATATCGTAAACCAATACTATTCAATATTTAATCAATAATCAAAATGAAACTCAGAAATCCTCTTTCCAGCCACATGGTTGTACTTTTCATGAATTACCTTACTTACATTGGCTTGGCCCAGTAAAGTATTTAAACAAAGGCTTCTTTGAGTATACTTGCTAAAATCTACTGATATTAACAGGACTTAATTAAAGATAAGCAAATTACATGCTTAAGTGTTTTATGGATGCAGGTGTTTGAGAAGTGTGAAAAAAAAAATGCACAAAGCATGTTCCTCCAAACTTGGAATTTGCTTATTGCAATGTTTTTTCTTTTTCCTCTTTCTAAACAAAAGTGCTGTTGGTAGAAATAAATAGGCAGCCTTGAAGGCTGCAGACAATATCCTTTATTTCAGCTCTCCAGACACAGGGCCTGGCAATATAAATTAAATTCTTCCTTTAGAAAAACAACTGTCCTCTGTGACTTTGATGTGAACTGCCCAGCACAGCTGGGAGAAAGGTGGTAGAGGCAGTGGTAGCGAACAGCAGGAGGGTCACATCCAGCTCTGAAGGATGTGTCCTAAAACTTTACCTTGGGCAAAAGATGGTGGATTTGTAATAGCACAAATGAGACCCAAAGGAACCTTTATTACTTTTCATATCTTATCCCAGTAGCTGGCCTTGATAGTGCAATGGGTCCCTCTGAAGAAAAAATAAGGGGAAAAAAAAAAAAAGAAAAATAAGGACACTTACAACATAGCATAGTTACACTAACACAATTTCTTTCTGCCCTGTTTTAGGTTTATCCCACCACAATGCGAGCTCTGGGGATGGGAATAAGTGGGTCATTGTGCCGTGTTGGAGCTATGGTGGCCCCATTTATATCACAAGTAAGAGCACGCTTGATAATGTTGGTAAACATTGTGCGGATCGTTGATATCAAATATATGGAGAGATGCCCCTGAAGTTCACAGAAAAAGATGCATGAAATTCCCACCACCAGGCTAATTATTTATCTGATGTTTATACTGTGTACTCGTGTGATCTTTGCCAGCTGCAGATCTGCAAATATCTCTTCCCATATCTTAGCTTACTAGTATTTCTTACTTACTGAAAGCTCTAGGATTCACAAAATGTTTCTCTATTGTTGAGTCTCTTAACTGTTTGTGACCCTATGTCTGTTCTTTAATTCCTATTTAACAGCAGGCACTCCCATATGACTGAGCTGATGTTCGAACCATTCTTTTGCCTCCAGGTTCTTATGAGTGCTTCTTTCATTGGGGCCCTGTGTCTTTTCTCCTCTGTATGTGTGGTCTGTGCAATCTCTGCATTCACGCTGCCCATTGAGACCAAGGGCAGGGCACTGCAGGTTTGTATTTCCACTCCAGGAGCTCCTGTGTACCTGAATGCTATTTAGAAACTAGTAGATTACGACACAGTAAGAATCCAACCCAAACTCTCCCTAGGGTTCATAAGCCAAAATACGGCCTGACAGGCAAGAACAACATGCTCTTTCAGTAGGTTAAAGCGCTATCACCTCAGTTGCCTGAAGCTCATTTCTCATAAAAGAACAATCCAGAAGGCCTGCCCTTGACCCAGCTAACTCATGAAAGTGTGTTAACTTCTGTTATTGCAAGCCCTTCTTTGCAGTTATCTCCGGTCCTGAACTGAAGCTGCTGCTTCACAGACACACATTCTGAGATGCAAGTAATAGCTGAAACTACTAAAGCCATTTCTTCATCAAGTCAAAAGCCCCAGCTGCACCAGCTACTTAGCTAAGCCCTTGTGGCTATTGTTTCCTATAAAGCAATCAGCCAAAACACTAAGCAGAAAGATAAAGGTGGAAAGCTTAAATCCTGCCCATGCACAAGTCACACTAGTGTAATTACAGGAGGCGATGAGCAGTTGTGACTCATCTATTCACTTATGCCAGCATGGGAATTTTCACATCGTGCATGCAGCCTGCCTACATCCTACCGCCTGTTATTCTGCAGCCTTACCTGTATAAACCAGAAGACTTTGGGCTAAACAATCTCCATTCTTTAGCAGCCTAGAGCAAGACAGATACTTGATCAAACTCTTCTATGTGGATTTCAGAACCAGGCTTTACAAATCCACACATATTACATATACACACACATGCTCTTAACACACTTAACATCACTGGGTCACATCTTCTAAGCTTTCCAAGGTGCATGGGACAGTTAACTGCAGTTTTCAGAGAAGCAACATATTACTCATTGTCTACTTCTTTAAATGCTTGTCTTTTAGAAATGCTTGTCTTCTATTTTTTTATGCCATTTAAAATATCTATATGATGTTCCATAGAAGACTTGGGGGGGGGGGGAATCAAATTTAAGTAAGAAAGTAGCCAAAGCAACTTATTTGTCCCCTGTGGGTGAAATTCAGCCCCATGCAGAAATGTTAGGGAGCCACTTAGGCCTTCATATGGCTAGATTTACAATAATTACTAAGCAGAAACCTTAATTAAAATTGCTTTAGGCATAAAAGTTTTGATTCAGCTACAGTTGTACTAACTTCGGCTAACAGTGGTTTAGATAAACAGAAATGTAATTATTCCTTAATGGGATCCCCCTTTTCCTGGGGACTTAAGAGCATTTTTATCCTCTTTGCTACAAATAACAGTTATAAGCCCCAGCTGCTGGCTTTACGTGCACAAGTCAAAAGAACGTTAAATAAAAATCTGCAGAACCAGTTGTGTACTCAGAGAAGCCAGCATTAGATCTTGAACTAAACTTGCTAATAACTCTTATTGTGTGGTCATTTTGGAGATTTCATTTGTGTAGGTAGTCATTCAGGGATTGCTGAATGATGGTTGTTGAACCAAGGGCCTCACAGAGTATGGTCATCCAATCCGTACAAGAATTTAAATACATGATGTAGAAGCTCTTTTAAGATAGCAATATTCAGTTCTAATAGCTCCAGGCACTAGATGTGTGCTTTAAAACTGGGTCTAAATGAACCAGCTAAATAAAACTGTATATGTAACTGTGAAATCTAGGCAATGATGTCCAAGAGGCTTATCTAACTCGTTTCAGCTTATTAGGACAGCATTAGTCCGCTCTCAAAGCCATCACGGGGATTGCCTTTAAGAGGCAAGACCTTTTGGACGTACCCAAATGTGTATTAATTTCCCCTGTATCCATTGTTGTTGGTTTTCATGTGCATTTTATTAATTTTATGTATTGTTTTTTTCTTTCCCCTTTTTAGCAAGTAAAATGAAAGTGAGCGTTTGATGTTGGATCGAGTAGGAAAGAAAAACAAACCTTTGGAATCAGTCATTTCCTCTAAGCATCATTTGATGTTGAATGCTTCTCCATACTCTTTCCATTACAAATATTGCAACTAAACAATGTAGGAGCTACCACTTGGATAGACAAGTGGCAAATCTCTCAAAGACATCCCCCTTCTTATGATTCAATAAAAAGATGCTTTCTACTTGTTCCATGAAGTGAGATGGAGACTCTTTACTACTGAAGCAGTAGTGCCAAAGTAAATACGTCTTTGTCATTGCAGCCTGAAAAATACTTTAAAAATAAACCAGCTTCCCCAACTATTTGTGCATCTGCATTAAAATAGTTAAATTTCACATCTCAAACCTCATCACAGTGGCAATTTCTGATAAGATTCTTAGGATGACATTCAAGATCATACAAGGCAAGTTGATTCAGATTTTTCTAGTGTATTATTTAAACAGACATTTTCAAACAGCTTACAGCAGGCAGTAACTGGACTGCAGAAGTATATCTACGGTCCTCCCCAGTATTTTCTATTGGGAGAATGACTTGAGTGTGAAGCTGTACAGCTGTCTAACTTTACCTCTAAATGAACTATGTCTCCTAATAAATTTGTACTTGCAGTTTACAGTCCAGAGAAACAGAGCACCTTCCTCTCGAAGCCCTGCTAAATTTGGCAACAGATTATCTAGGACTTCTAAGCATTGCTAGATCTTTACGACTTCAAGTGTTTAAGGCTTCAAGTGTTGCCTCATATATCTTAGGTCTGTGCTATTGAAGCGTACACTGATTATGCGTGTTGTTAGAATGGTGTCTTTTTTTATTGGGTACTGTGGAATGGTAAAACTCCTGCTACAAGCACCTATTTTCAGGTAATAAGTAAAAAACAAAGGAGAGGCCTGCTGTTCTTTTAAGTGTCCACTGCATTTAAGTGTAGTGGACACATTTAAGTGCAGTACCACCCTATCACAAAAGCAGGTGGGTGTCATCTCGTCTAGAAAGAAGCCTATGTACACAGTAGGGAGGCAGAAGCAGCCCTTTTATCTAGTCTCTTCAATGATCTATCTACAGCACCACACCAGTGCAACATAACAAGTCAAAAGCAGGCTTGTGTACACTCAGATGTCTTCACAATTCCATCTGCAAAATGCTGGCACAATCAGAGCTCAATTGATCCAAAAGACTGCCTGCTCTCCCAAAAATTCAGTTTTAAGATGTGTACTTGGTTGAGGTATAGTAGAATCAGTTTTCTAACTTCAGCTAAACCTCATCTAAGTAATTCTTTTCCTGCAAGTTAACTGCATGTTTTTCAGTGTTTCTCTCTAGAAGTAATAACATGGGGCACTGGACCTCAGAAAAGCCATTGCTTATACTTCTTCCTACAGAAACCAAGGTCATTCTCGACTTAGGCATTCCACCAAGTGAAAGGGGCAAAACAGGGTCACACTTGCAGTGAGAAGCAGACAGGACAGGAGACTCCCAACTGACCAACAGAGTATTTCACTCCATTTACATCACACTCGGTATGAAACTTGGGGTCAAGCTCTCTTCTTTGATGGCTGACATCCAGTGAGGACCTCATCTGTCTTTCTGCTCTGATCATGGGTTTCAGCATTCCTGAATCTAGTTCCTCAGTCCAGCTCTCTCTTACTGCTGAGTCCAGCCTGAGACCTTTTCCCAGTGCCTTCTCTGCAGCATCAGTGGTGACATAGTCATTGGGGTAGGGGCAGTGGGGAGTTTTGTATATTTGTGTATATATATTGCTATTTCCATATTAATAATATCTTCTTTATTATTAGTATTATTGTTTCATTAAAGTTGTTCTAGATTTCATTTCCAACTCGCAAGTCTTTTTCTCTCATTCTCCTTTCCCCTTTGCAGGGCAGGGTGGGGAGGAAATTAGGATTACAGCTGCTCATGTTTAGCTGCCAGTGAAGCTGTGCTGGGTCTAAATCAAGATGATATAAATAAAGAGTATAAACAAATACCTGGAGCAACCATAGACAAGCACTCCTCTAGCTCTGCAGTCTCTGAAGGCAGATGTTGTCAGTGCTTCTGAACAGAACACAAAATGGAAATATATATTCCCTCAACTTCTAGTCATCTTAACAGAGACAAATGAAGAGTCACAGAGCAATATCTTTCTTTCTTTCCACTGAATTTCCAAACTTGTGTACTTCCAAGTGAATAACAATGCTGGTAGCATTCTGACAATAACACAATCAGAAATTTGGAATAACAACAAGAGCTTGTGGACAGAAAGGACGCTTTCGTACCTCTCTAAACATACACAAAGACTACCTTATAGTAGTTGCAGACACTTTTCCCTTTGAGCCTTTGCCATTCACTCCCTTGAAGAGGTATATCAAATTTGAGACACCTGTTAAACAAAACACTATAGGAACATCATTGTTTCTTGCTCGTGGAGAGAAAAACAGCACAAAATAAAATATTCTGTCCTTTACTTCCTCCGTTAAAAATTCTCAAACAAATTGCTTTGGATTTTTTTTTAAGTTATTTTTAATACATTCTCCCTTACATTTTAAAATTGCCAATAACTTCTTTGGGTGCAACTACAGTTTCATTGTACCAGTCAGTATTGCAGGACAACAATATTACACCTTCTGTTTTCATGGCTTGTGTTAAATACAGTACAAAGAAATCAAATTATGGCCAGCCACATGCCTTTGGTAAAATTAAAAGTCTGGTGAGATCATGTTTTCTCCAAATTCAGAAAGCCACATGTTGAACCCATGTATTGTTTTAAAGTTCAGTTCTACACAAACGTCTTGTCTTCCTCAAAGTAAAGTCAAACAGCTGTCACCACACGCAAATGGCAATTGCACTGCTCCAGAATCACAGAATCACCAGGTTGGAAGAGACCCACTGGATCATCGAGTCCAACCATTCCCATCAAACACTAAACCATGTCCCTCAGGACCTCGTCTACTCATGCCTTAGAAGTACAACAAAAGTTTAGAACTTCAGAAGCGCTCTCCACGTGCCTTGATCTCCATTAGATTTGTGTTTTAGGCAAGGGGAAGAAAGTCTAGTAAACGTCCACAAACCTACAAGTCAAAGCAGTCACAATTCTTCCCCTTTTCACAGTTAACAGTGATAAATATTTAGTTTTTAAAAAATGTTCTGTAGCAACAGCTGTGGCTCATTTAAGCAACTGACGGTCTTCTCCTTTGAGGCGTTTTTTCCGGGGCTGTACAAAGTCATCATCCGAGTCATCAGTGAGTTCTGAATTATCTTTTTCACCCTGGGAGTTGAGTTGTACAGGGAACTTTCTGTCGGGATAAAGGTTTGCTAGAAGTTCTTCAAAGTATGCTTCAAGTTTCATGCCGGCATCAGCCACTTCTGAATCAGGCTGTTGGGTGAATTAATAAGATCAATGAATCATGAAATAGCTTTATACTTAGATCTCTACATTAGGTCTTTTAGGTGCTTTTACAAACTACAGAAAAAAAATATCAATCAACAGTAAGAATGGAACCTGTGGAACACATGGTACGAGAGAGCACAAGCCTGCAACTCAGAAAGTGAGGGTATATCACTGGGCCAATGACCCCAATAACTTTTCCCTCTGACTGATTATCACAGAAGCCAATTCCAAAAGTCATATACTGCCTGGTTTCTAAAAGCTGTATAAAGAGGTTCTAAAATCTCTTAAATCCGGACTGAAAAGAAAAAATTAACTTTGTTGTGCTGTGAAATACATAGGTACGCCATCAGCACATTGGCAGTGTTTTGGATCAAGGGCTTGAAATGCCAGAATTTCTCTACCTTACTGACCATTTTTAATTATGGTGAAAATATTACTAGGGTATCTGATGACTGTAATCTGGAAGACCAGGCATTCGTAAAGCCATTCATAGCCACCACGGCTGATCAGTTTCCTGAAGTGGAGGTCATCACGGCAGGAAGGGCCAGCTGTTGAGGGTGACTGGATAGGAATGCCATTCAGGCCTTTATTCCCAGTGGAACTCTCTCATTTTGTGGTCCACTCAGTACCTGCATACTTTTTCCACCATGTGCTCCCTTACGTGCATTGAGGGACAATAACAATCGCTCAACATGCAATTAGAAACCACTAAGGGTAAGTACAGACCTCCCAAAATGAAAATCCCACTCAATTTAAGATCTGAAACGAGGAGGTTTAAACCAATTTTTAAATCAAATGCCCACTATTAACCTCTATGAAAAACAACTGCCCTATTCTTTACTTGTTGGCCTGCATTCAGTTGTATTTCTTACCACCATCCTTCCTTCTATGGAAAGATTTCCACTGCATAGTCTTATAAGACCATGGTAGTTTCAAATATGATCAATGTTTTCACTACAGTGTCATCACCCAAATAGATTTAATACAATAAATTTCTGTGTTTTAAGTTCATCCTGGATTTGGCTGGGGTAGAGTTAATTTTCTCCCTAGTAGCTGGTATAGTACGTGTTTTAGATTTGGAATGAGAATAATGTTGATACATTGAATGTTTCAGTTGTTGCAAACAGAGCTTACATTAAATCAAAGACTTTTCATCTTCTCATACTGCCCCAGGAGCAAGGAAGTTGACAGGACACAAGAAGGTGGGAGGCGACACAGCCAGGACCTAAACTGCAAAAGGGTTCTCTATTCCATACCTTGACATCACATTGAATAAAAAACTGGGGACTGGGCTGGACATGGGTTAGGAGGAAGTGAGCAATTGCATTGTGCATCACTTTTTTGTTTGATGATGATCATCATCATCATTATAATCATCATTATTACTACTACTACTTCCTTTTCTGTTCTATTAAACTGTCTTTATCCCTATTACTATGTTTACTTTTTTTCCCTTGATCTTCTCCCCCTTCCCGCTTAGAGGAAGCGACTGAATGGTTGTGTGGTATTTAAATGCCTGCTAGGTTAAACCACAGTAGAGTTCTTTGCCCATTACACTTTTCCTAAAACCAAGTAAGCCTACAAAACCAGATAAAGTATCTCTTTTTCTAACCTCATTAAATTCAGCACAGTTTTGGAAAATCAGCCTGAAATCAGCCACGAAATCTTCTGGTTTTGTGTAGAATGAATTGGCCACTTCAAGTCTTTTCTTGATGGTTGACAAGTCCATAGGCTTTTTGATGATTTTGTAGTAATCAGGAACCTAAATAGAAAGTAAATTGTTTTAATGAACACAGTCATGTTCATTACTTATTGTTCTAGAAACCTTTAGCTCAGAGGGAGAGGACAAGATTTAGTCACTTCTTTAAAGTATGATTCTATGATATATGAATTGTACTTTTAACACATATGCAGACAGTTTCTGGAGTAACAGTGAGGTATGCTAGTTTTGCTGGCTAAAATACGCTTCTCCCAATGCCTATTTTATAAGAAAATAAAACCCTCACCTACACTGAGTACATCCAACAGAGTAGACAACTTGGATGTTATTTTTTATGTAATCAAATGAGCCATCTATTATTTTTCACTCTCATGATCACCATATTATAACTTTAGCAACCCAAGCAAATGCCCCAGGTATCACTTACCATTTTAAACTAATAAATTTCAAGCTAGTAATAAGAAATTCAGTTTCATATTAGTACTATGGAGGACTCCCATTCTCAAAATCAGGTAATTTTTTTAAAACCTGAACATACCCACTTCACCTTTTTATCACTCAGCATTATGAAATCAACAAACAGTGTTAGAACTTACTTTTTGTGTTTATTTTTGAAGTATTAAGTAAAATCAGTTTTAGGGAATTTTACAAGCAAATCCCCTTCCAACCCAATGCTTGAACTCTTAGCTCCCCTTCAAGTAGTTTTAATAAACACATTTAATACACTCAAAGTCTGGGAAACGACTTCTGACAATAGACCGTGATGGGACATGAAAATGACATTAGAAACACGCCAATTATGCTCCTAACATCAAATGAAAAGAAGCAAGGTACGTACTGTGGGAGAAACTGGATCTTGAAAAGCAAGACTCATTTCATGACAGTAGAGATATAGAAGCAATCTTTCACACTTCTGTACCAAGAGAAACAGATACCCAAATAATTAGAGACTCTTATATGATTTGTTGTAAAATAAAAAACTACAAAAAATACCAAACAGATGCTCGGTACTGCCCCAGCCCCTAAGCAGAAAAGTGAGCAGAGAAACTGTATTTAGACGCAAGATTAACTCTCATACTAGTGGCTTACAGTATTCCTTCTCTGCACTAGACACACCAACTCTCAAATGCATGCTGCGAAACCTCATACAGTTACTAACAGCGTTGTTCAGCGTTTGCTGAGCCCAGCAGACATTCCAGGGATAGAAAAATTATGTGTGGCTCCTAGTGCTCTACAAATATTCAGAGACATCAGTAATATTTTTCCTGATCTGGGTCTAACTGCTCTGCAACTGCAAAGGCTTCAGTACTTTTTGTTAGCATCTGGAAGAAGTATCTTTCCATTGTGTATCCAAACATATTAAACTGAATCTTGAACCTTGAAAGCGACTCTAAAAATAGTTTCGTGTGATTTTATGCTTGCTATTCCTTTATCAGAATACTTACAGGACTCAACTTATGTTTAAAGCAAAGTACAAACAGAGGTAGCTATCTTCCTTTTAGATAGTAGTACTTGTTCTGGTTTTATGGGTAGATTAAGATCCCAAATAAATAACAATTTCAGTGTATTTGTAGAAATTGCCAACTGAAAGCACATAAAACACTGCTCAGGGTTTCCAATACACCTCACCTCAAAATTGCTTTAAAAAGTTTTAAATAAAACAACTATAAAGAAATAAGAAAAATCAAAAAACCAAAAATATCCATCCCAAAACCCCAAGAATCCAGAAGAGTCTGTCAAGTAGCTCGATTGTCTGCTCTACAGTACCTATTTTTTTTTTCCTTTCACTCTGAGGTTCAAGTGAATAACAAAAGCTGGAGACCTGCTACTTGCTTTGAGGCTTTTTGACCAGAGCACTCAAAGCTGCAAAAAGACAGCAGTTATTCCCAAAGACTTGTGTTAATCTCTGCAGGATCAGTCTTACATCTCTGTATATCTTCACTGTGAAAGAAGCACCTTGATTTTTTAAAAGGATGTTGATGTGCTTTAAAGACTAAAACCATTAGTTGATAACACCAATCTATGCCGAATTTGGAAAGCACAAGAAAAAATTCTCAATGTAAAGTCACTGTGTATGAGAGCTCATTTGAAACAGGAATTGAAATAGCACTTGGCAATTCCTAGAATGCAGTCCCAGTTCAAAGCACCAGATCATAAGCACTTCTCAAACATTCAGAATATGTTTGTTGTTCAGCGTGTTTACACAAAGGCTGCTATTGCCTCAGAGCTTATTTTAAAAGTTAACTCTCATTTTTAACCTTTGCTTTTTAAAATAAGCATATATTTGAGAATACAAGAAGCAGCAAGACAGCATTTATTTTATCCTTACCCTACGGTCAATTGGTGCCAAACCCACGGTGTCTTCCAGTTTTCTTTCATCGGAGCTGTGAGTGGGTTTATCACAGTCATACTCAACTTCTGGCTTCGACAAATCCCGACAGAATGTACAAATCCACTCTCCACTAAGGAAGACAAACAGACACATGGACCTCAGTGATGAAGCACACTTGTGACTGAAGGCTTTCCACATATTTCTGGGTACGTGGCGTGTTTTGCTCTGCATCATATATGTTGTTTTGGTGGTGGTGGGTTTTTAAACACTACAAAAGGCAGAGACCACTGACAAAAATGCTTTATTAGAACTTTGTTGCCTTTTTAATGGCACTGGTGCCATTCATGGTGTTGTAACAGAGAAATGTTTTGCCATAATAGATAAATGGTCTAAAAATATCTTTGTTAGTACTGAAATTTTTCACTTGACCTCATAGGATTCAAGCAAAGCACTATTAAGAGTTCTGCTTCCTAACTACAGAGAGCCAAAAGGAATCATGTGGGCTGAACCTAAGGAAAAGTGTTAGTGTTTTAGGGCAATAATATGTATCTATCTACAAGCTTAATCTACAACACATTACTACTCTATATAGATGACCCTAGACAAGACTGTCTGGAAAACTGGGTATCTTTCATTCCCTAAAATTTTCAGGTGTTCCCATTTTTATATGTCAGTCTAGGAAAATTCTATAGACTTAAAAGCATAAAATGATACAGTTAGTTCTGCAAGTTATGTTCACTGTATCTCTAATAAAACTTGTGAACCTCTAAGTTCTGAAAAAACTATGAAGAGTCTATGTTTTCAATATTGTTCTCAAAAAATGAAGGAACTTGCATGCTTGCAGACAACCACAAGAGGGCTGAGTTGTACTTCTTATATAGTAGAGAGAATTTAGCAATATCCAGCTATGAGATCTAACTGCATCTATTTATTCAGAGGTATGTTATAATAATAAAATCTTTATAAATGGAAAAGAGTCTCTGCATGACGACTTTCCAAGTCAAAACCCAAAAACCTTAACTGCTTTTTATTCAGAGTAATCCAAAGATTTCTACTATATGCTAGTTGTAGCTCACAGCAGTGAATAATGGGTACTTTCCTTGAAAAAGACTTTTATCTTCTGCTGTCTTAACTTGACAGAGTTATTTATATAACAGTATCACCTCTTTGCCTGGACTAGCATCAGAAAAATGATATGGTGGATATAAGAAAAATAGATAAAGGCCATGATATGAAGATTTATGATACAAGAAAACAGAATACATATGAAAGATGAAGAAATGATGCATTTAAATATCCAAGGAAGAGTGTGATGGCCTGGAGTGAAGGAAAAAAAGATGCAGTGACCTTGTGAGTCTATAACAGAAATTGTTTCATCCATCTCAAGCAAGAACAAAAAGCAATAATGAAAGAAGCAGACTGACACTGCTGACATAATAATCAAGGAATTATTTTTTGTGTTTGAAGGAAATAATGCTAAGAGAGCAAAGTTTTGTTAAGTAGAGTGTTACAGCCATGAATGAAAACACCACAAAAATGAAAACAAAACCCATACATATATGAAGCCAGGAGGAAAATTAAGCTAACACCATGGTTCTGAAGTCCAGGAACACAATGCACTTGTATTGGTATGCAACTTTACAAATCTGAACCCTTGTCAGAAAAGCTGATTTTGGCTCCCTTCCCCTGGATACCATCATCTCAGTTTCCACAGAACAATCCAGTAAAAAAAGAGACATTTTAAAAATTCTTATTAAGTTACTTCTTATTATAAAAAATTTATTCTTGAAGCTTTAATTTTAATAGAAACAAAGACCTGTAGTACATAGTTATCTACCTCCTTAAAGATTATCTTTTTCTTGTCAGAAAGGCACAAATGTTTATTGGTTTAAGTGCTTACTGTAACTTTGTTGGGTTTTGCTTACGGCACAAAGCTGTAATATAGCATAATTTTATTTAAAAAAAAATGCAATTTGAAGTTTCAAAAGGTATTAAAACATTTTTATGTGACATTTCTGTGACATTCAAAAGAGGAGATATGCTTGCAGAAGAATGCTTGTTCAGAGTAGCACAGAGATGATCAGTGTACCAAACTGAGTTGCTATCCAAATATTTTATACCTACAAACTGCTGATATTTAATAAGAAAACCTAGCATTTATAAAAGCATTAAACAATGAACATGTTATGACAGAAGCTTAATTAATAATGAGCTAATAAGCTTATTGCATGGTATTTCCAAGCTGGAACATTGCAAAATGCCATTTATTTTACTCAAAGACACTAACTCCAGATCCAAATGCCAGTAACACTTATAACAACAATCTACTTAAGAATATATTTTGAAACTCAATAAACTAAGTAGATGTTTTGCAATTGCTCATCAAGACAGACTACTGCTTGTTTCAACATTCTGTGGTTGGAGTGTAGCCACGTTTAGCACTATTATAAATAATACATTTAATACTATATTAGGTCAGATTTTCTTTAAGTTGTTATTAACAATAATGTTTCTGCCTCTGTTATTGTTATAATGTAAATTTCTCTGTCACCCTTGAAACATTTTATGACAGACTGGTAATTCTGTGGCCTAATTTTAATAATAGATGCCCTAGATATAAGTGTTCTTGCTTAATTGCCAAATTAAGAAGGGTTCTATGATTGCGGCTGCAAAACTCTATAAAGTTTCAAAGCAAATTCCAGTTTTCACCAATTACTAAAACTTGTCTATCAAGACTTCAAAGAACACAATGCTTCCTAAAAGGCAGAAGCTTCTTGTATTGAGTTTCACAATACAAGGAGTACGTCTTTTAATGCAAGGTTAGATGGAACTGAAGGGGTCATAATTACCTTGGAAAGCTCATCAATGTAGGGACATGACAAGAGAGATGGAATACTTTGGGACACTTCTCACAGCAAAGGAGTTCCCCTCCATTTTGACATACAGCACACCAATCTTCATTGGGATCATCCTCTTTCCTGCCCTCCCCAATATGGGAGGGGCCTAACCATCCCATCTTGCCACTGGATGCATCCTGCAGTGTTCCTGGTTGATCATCTGTGCTGTCCGGTGCATCTGTTCTTAAAACAGCTTCATCAGAAGTGGAATTGTTGTCCATCAGCAATGAAGTAAGTATGCTTCTTGAAAAGGTGGTCTGTAAGACGACATAAAGAAAACCAGATTATAATAGTTATATGAATTTATGGCAAGCAGCCATACAACTTGCAATGTGAACGCAAAAATTACTATTGTACTACAGCATCAGGAACTAAACACAATAAATTAGCTATGAAAGGCTATTTACTGCTCCACTGACAAAAGCATAATCTCTGATGTCCCAAAAGTCTAGCAACTTTATATATATATATGTATAAATAAATATATATATAAAAACCTGCACTATGACTACAAGTCTGAAGGATATTTCCTTCATTAAATGAAAGCATTTCCTTCATGAATGAAAGCAGTCTGATCACACCAGTTAGTTAATTGAAATGGTCGTAGAGCTAGTTTGATTTTGAATTTCACCTCTTCCATTTATTTAAATTTTAGTTTTCCCCTGAAAAGGCCCACACAGAATATTAGTAAATTATTTTATTCCTTGCAAATGCAAAATATCCTCCACCAAAGAGAAAGGAAGTCTTTATAACTGTTAATATTACATTCCGAGGCCGGGGTTCCTCATCTGCTTCTTGCTTCACTATAACAATTGGGAAATCAAAGTTTTCAGTCGGTGCACTAGACTCCTGTTTAATTCTGATGGGCTCCAACATAACAACCGGGACTTTGTGCGTGGAATCAGCTCCTGGTGGCTTGCTGGAGGATCCAGAACTGTAAATGACAAAAAGAGGCAGAAAAAAAAAAAAGGAAATTAAGAGTTGGAAGTGGACACGTTTTGTACAGCGATGCTTTCCACTACCTCAGGATGCTCATTTTGCTTCTTTGAATCCCGAGAACTACAGTATTACTTTTATAGACTACATTATCTCAGTTTATTTCCTTTCATGTACAAGAAGGGAAAATTTTAATGGCAGAGTTCGAGAACTACAGAATTACTCATGGGTTTACTTCCCATTAGTGCAAGATTTGAAAACAATCTCCATTTCTTCTAGGTCATAAACAAAAAGCACCGATCTTCACTTCCACTGAACATCATTTGACTTTGGAGGAGATGCAGCCGTATTTTGGGGAAGGCAGCTGCTCCAGAGCCAAACTGATTATTGTAAACCACACAACGGAATAAATCAGGTAAAACATATGTTTAAATAATCTTGGAAGAGTTTCCTACAGCCTTGCAGCCCTACCAACACCGGGGCCCTACTTTTAGAATTAGATCTGTCTTGTTTCATGTGTTTAATCATTATAGGAGAATGGACAAACAAAAAGATATAGCGTATTCTAATATTTTATTAATAATGAAGAATTTGAAACCTAATAAAATGAATTCAAGCAGCAGCAAATAGAATGACGTTTTTTAAATGCAAGTGAAAGACTCTGCAGACAAACCTTTAAACAGCTCTGTAAGAGTCCTTCACAAAATTTACCACATAAATGGAACAGAGGAAAAGGTATTCTATATTTAAAAGTATCTGCATTTCCAATTCAAGTAGTATGAATGTCATCTGATTTTCCTCTGCATGAAAAATTAATCTCATGTCAGAAGTATGCTCTAATTTATTCAAACACATTAAAGAATCTGCACTCTTCAAACAACATTGTATAAATCTATTTGTTCATTAATATTCCATCACTACGGGATAAAAACATTTGCGTAGACTCTCAGTAGATAACTAGTGCTCACTTAACTTACTGTACTGTGGCAGAAAATGCTTAATAATTCTCTTTGTAATATAAGTTCCTTAAATCTGAAGTAATTTATAGTTCCACAAGGACTTGCAACAAGCAACTTCTTGCATTAGCTAATTTTTGTGAATTTAAAACCTAATTTAGAATTGGCATTCTTTTAATAGCACTAGCCTAGCCAACATTTACAGAGCTGATATATTTTAGATGTGCTATCGATATATTACAAATTAAATTACTACTTTTAGAATGCTAAGAGGGCTGTAATAACCATCAAGCTTAACCTGTTACCAGAGAAGGTGAGGCAAATTGACTTCTATATGCTTTAACAAGAGAAGAGACTGGGGCATGTTCTGTGAAGGGGGAAGTTACATTTTCCTCTCTCCCAGTCTTTCCTTACCTCTCTCTGCTCCCAACACTGGAGGCACTGGGTGAACGAATTGGAGGGTGTATGTTCGTCACAGCGACTGCTCCTAAGAGAGAAGAATCAATTAGAATGAAACATAGGTCTGTGCCAAGTGTGAGACATGACTCAAGAACTACACAGGTTTTGGGGGATATTTCTCTTACAGTTGCCATTTATTTAATCTGTATCTCACTTAATACAAATTCCTGACAGGATGAGAAGTGTGAGATAATAGAGGGAAGGAGAGGAGTGATAAGGGGCCCACTGCACATAAGCAGCCTGATGGGTCAATGCCTTTGCCTGGCTGACCTTTTCACTTGATCACTAGTGCTTATTTAGTCTTGCCTTATTGAATTCTAGGAGATTTCTAGGAAACTTTAAGCCAGATGAGCTGGCAAGTAGGAAGAGGTCTGGAGGCCAGATATGAGAGACCAAAAGTCAGGGGACCAGACAGCTGAAAGGCTTGTGAAGGGCACTTTTGCTGAGCAGTGGTTCTGAGAAACCAGAGCGTGCTGTCTGTGAATGCATCATCCACTTGTCTCAGCTCATCTACCCAAGTGCAAGAATGCCATTTGAGTGCACGATTATTGCACAAGTGCTTATTGGGAATTCCTGCTCATATAGGCTCAATACAGGTAAGATAAGCAAATGGAAGTAAAGAGCAGCTGCTGACTGTCACCAGGCATGGTGACAGAAATCCCCTGGGTCCTTCAAGTCCACCACATTTAACTACCCATAAAAGTAGCTTCTCCAGCAACCTTGTGTCAATGCTGCACTACCCTTCCAGTGAAAAAGAATTTTCTCATATCCAGACTGAACTTCCAATTTGCTAATCTCTACTGTTTTTCCCTCCATGTTTTTAAGATCTGGACACTTACTTCTGTCCACAATGCTGAAATATTATCTTAACTTCACCTTGTACTAGAGTTTCTACAACTTTGCCTTCATTTTCATATTTCACATCTTTGATATAAAACAGAAGGAACTAAGTCTGATATCAATGTTAAGGTTACCACATCAGAATTTTCAGATTCAGGAAACTGCACCACATCCCAAATACCTGAGAGGCCTGGTGATGGTACCGATGAATTTGGTGACTGCACAGTTCTGTTTGAAGGAGGTTTTGGTTGATTCTGCTCTGCAGTGCTGTCCTTTCTTCCAATGTTATCCAGTGTTATGTTTCCTGAACAATCAATCTAAAGGTGGGGGAGAGGAAGAAGCAGTTATTTGAATTAATAAATTCAACTGACTAAAACTCAACAGCTCTCATGTGGACCTTTGACAAACACATCAATCAGAAGAAACTATGAAAGAGAAGTTTAGAAGCTTAAGAAATAATGATCTCATGATGCTCCTTCTACGACCAGCTCACAGACATGTTAGAGGATATATGAAGAAGTACCAAAAGGAAAAGTATAAGGAATATACCCAGTAACAATTCATACTTGTCTAAGACGGCCCTTTTAATACTTAAAGATGTATTTAAAAATTATATAAAACTACCAGAAATATTATCAGCAAACCATTGCTAACTATGGGCACTGGTAAACAAAAGCTAACCTAACTCATTTTTGCTAGCATCATTATGAAGGATGGGGAAAAAATATTCAGCATCCAAATGAAAACCCCAATTACAATCACAACCTGTAATGTTATTTTTCTTAGTTGTGCTAACAGCTGTCTCCCAGAACAGTTCTGAATACTGCCAGCTACAAGTACGCAATCCTGCACTGCTCTTTTCTAGAACTGTCCCATTTTGACAAACAAAGCAGGAATTTCAGCTTAAAAGGTTACTGCTTCTCACAAACTGTCCTGGTTTCAGCTGGGATAGTTGCTTTTCTTCCCAGTAGCTGTTGTGTTTTGGATTCAGTAGGAGAATAATGTTAACAACGCATATTGTTTTAGTTGCTGCCAGGTAATGTTTATGCTCAGTTGGCATAAAGGTTATTTTCTTCCCAACAGCTGCTGTGCTTCAAAGTTAGTATGATAAGAAGGCTGATGTTACCCTGATATTTTTCGTTGTTGCTGAGAAATCAAGGACTTTTTCGGTTCCCATGCTCTGTTAGTGAGCAGGTTCACAAGAAGTTGGGAGGTAGCATTGTCAGGCAGCTGACCCAAGCTGGCTGAAGAGATTTTGAAACCACATAACATCACACTTAATACATAAAAGGGAAGTTGGACAGGGTCTAGGGTTCAACTGGTTGGGAATTGCTGCTCAGAGACAGGCAGGGTATTGGTTGTTGGTTGGTGAGCAATTCATTGTGCGTCACTTGTTTTGCGTATTTTTTTGCTGTTATTATTAACCTTATTCTCTCTTCCTTTGTTGTCCTATTACACTGTATTATCTCAACCCACACAAGTTTCAGGGAGAAGTGAAAGGGGAAAAGAGTGAGAGAATGGCTGCGTGGTCCTAGTTGCCAGCTGGGGATAAACCACAACACAAACATTAAGACTTCCTTAAAAAAAAAACAATCCATGAAACACTGCTCTTCTGTTATACTTACATCAGGAAGAGATGGTAGATTGTAGGAGCTACCCACTGGAGAACTCAAATCTATAACAGGGGGACCATACGTCTTCCCATCACATCCTACTGCACTGGTGATGGTGGGGCTGGATGGAGTAGATGATGTGCTGCCTGCAGTTGAAAGGGCAGTTGAAGTTTGTCCACTACCAATCTGCCACTAAAAAGAAAAGACGATCCACAATTCAGCGTTATTTTTTTCAACAGATCACATCTACTGCATATACTGATTCTAAATTCAGCAGTTAAATAAGCAGCTTAGCTCAGGAAGCTGAATTGAAACATAAAATCTTGATTGACTCTGAAGTTATCTAATTACAAGAACCAAGCTCACAAGATAAGGGAAGATGACAAGTAGTTGAAAACTATGAATAGAATAAATTAATGTAAATTCTTAAATTCAAATCCACATCTCAATGTTAAGTATCTATTAATATTTCATGCTGCACTGACAATGTTGTGGGGAAAATGTAATAGTTTTAGTAAATAAAAGCATTACGGATAATATGCTGAATGCACAACTGTTCCAATGCTTTGTTAAGTAAATAACTATAGTGTCACTTGGACACCATCAAGTATTTGATGTTGTATTTCCCTTAACAACTAGATGTGATTAAGAATTTGAAATGCTGACTGGATCTCCACCCACATATACGTTTGACACCATGATATGAAGCGCACAGTCAAATCAGACTACATTTCTTTCTCATTTAGACATACCCAGTTTTCAATTACTTTAATGGAATTTCATGGCAACAGTAGGCAAAATCTGACTCTGCTCAATTCCTTTTTTAGTCAGTCACTCACTCTATTTACTGGTTTCTAGTTTCAGAAAGACGTTGCTAGATAATAAAAGTACTTGAAAGAAAGACTTGCAGACAAGCTGATTTTCTTTTCACATAACAGAAGTAACTTGGGTTTTGTTACTACAGGTTCTCTGCCAAACTAATGCGATTGCCTTCTATGACAATGTGATCCACTTAGTGGATGAGGGAAAGGCTGTGGATGTGGTCTTCTTGAACTTCAGTAAAGCCTTTGACAGAGTTTCTCACAGCATTCTGCTATCGAAACTGTCAGCCTCTGGCCTGGACAGGTGCACACTCTCCTGGGTGGAAAACTGGTGGGATGGCCGGGCCCAGAGAGTGGTGGTAGATGGTGTTAAATCCAGCTGGAGGCCAGTTCCAAGTGGGGTTCCCCAGGGCTCAGTGCTGGGTCCAGACCTGTTCAATGTCTTCATCAATGACCTGGATGAAGGCATTGAGTGCACCCTTAGCAAGTTTGCAGATGACACTAAGCTGGGTGGAAGTGTTGATTTGCTGGAGGGTAGGGGAGCCCTGCAAAAGGATCTGAAAAAGCTGGACCACCGGGCAGAGTCCAGTGGCATGAGGTTTAACAAGGCCAGATGCCGGGTCCTGCACTTGGGGCACAACAACCCTATGCAGTGCTACAGACTAGGGGAAGAGTGACTAGAAAGCTGGCTTGTATAAGAAACAGCATGGCCAGCAGGTCCAGGGAGGATATTCTTCCTCTGTACTCGGCACTGGTGAGACTGCACCTTGAATACTCTATTCAGTTCTGAGCCCCACACCACAAGAAGGATGCTGAGGCTCTGGAGCACGTCCAGAGAAAAGCAATGAAGCTGGTGAAGGGGCTGGAGAACAGGCATTATGAGGAACGGCTGAGGAACTGGAGTTGTTTAGCCTGGAGAAGATGAGGCTGAGGGGAGACTTTTTGCTCTCTACAACTACCTGAAAGGAGGTTGTGGAGAGGAGGGTGCTGGCTTCTTCTCCCAAGTAACACGGGACAGGGCAAGGGGGAATGGTCTCAAGCTGCACTAAAGGAGGTTCATATTGGATATCAAGAAAAGATTTTTCACAGGAAGGGTCACTGGGCACTGGAACAGGCTACACAGGGACGTGGCTGAGTCACCATCCCTGGAGGTATTTAAGTTCTCTGATATCACAAGCACTGCACACATAAATAGTATTACTCCACCTCTTGGGTCACAGATCAGTTTCATTTGATTCTTTTCTGCTTACCTCTAGTGACGAGTTTCTTTCCTTCCACACACCTAACATTACTCATGCATTAATATGCTTTTTAATAAAGATTTGTCTTGCTGAACATCCAGAAAAGATATGATGTGTCTGACCCAGCTCAACTGCTGATTAGCCAAGTATTGATCGGTCTTACTCAACAGAGGTCCTACAATTATGGACTTCATTTTTCTCTTCATCTGCAGAAGTTCAGATTGGCATAGTCTGGAGAACGGCTACAGCTATAGATTTAGTCAAGCTTTACCTGATTACTAGTGAAGTCACTAGCATCAAGCTAAATTAGTGGGATTTTCTATTTTGTCTAGTCACCGACTGCAGTGTGCAGGCTGCAGCTCTGTTAAGTTTTGCGTAAGTGGCAAGAAATCACAGTAATAGCAAACAAGAGAATGACACAACAACATAGCACATATACTGGTTCATTTCCATAATGCTTCACCTGCTTAGAACTGTTAAAACAAGGCAACCTGATGTTTATATTATTAAGAAAACCCTAGGTATCTTGTTATAGAGACAAACACAGTCTCTGTTCTAATGGAAAGCATCCTAGAAACATAACCTAAAAGTAAGACAATATAAAGCATATTTGGTGTTTTACTTCTACATGGTGAGTGAAAAGGGAAAGAAATCCTACCTGTTTTATAGCTTGCTGTGCCAAGAACGCCATTTGCAACGGGTTAGGCTTTATTGCTTGCCTTGGTAGGTTCTGATTTTGGGGAAATCTCATCTGTTGTGCAGGAAAAGCTGAACCATTGGGCTTGGGGCTATGATTCTGAAAATGAATCAAACGTGGAGGTGCCTGCATGAAAACAAACAAACAATTCTTCAAGTTAGCTGATATCTACTTCATGTTCTAGATTTTTTTACCAACTTCGGAAACTCTTAACAAATTACAAGCAAAGAGATAGCACTACACCATTGACTGAATGATCATCCAACACCTTGATTTTCAATGTTAAAATCAAATCCTAGTAGATAAGCTTTGGATTACTCTGACACAGAGAATGCATGTACATTGCAAGAGGTAGTGAGAGTATTTCCAACTTTGAAAGTTATGCAGGAAAATTAGGGTTTTATGCCAAAAAGCCTTGGAAAAAAATGAATGACATATACACTGTTTAATCACCTGAGAAAGGTACAAACCATGTAAGCTCTGCACTACATATGGTTGGATATCATATGATTTTTCTAATGAATAAAAAATAGGCTGACTGCTACCATGCATTTTGCCAGACAAGTTTAAAGTGCCCGTTCAAGCCTCAGTAAAGAAAATGCTTCCTAACCCACTTACATAGCCATGGGCTAACAATGAAATTACATGAAGTTGCAGATCTGGAGTTGATTTCTTTCTTCCCTCCGCCCCCCCCCCATTTTTCTTTACTTTCTCCTTCAGTGCTATGGAAAAATCCAGACTTTTATCTGGGAATACTCATAACTTACCTGATGAGAAGCTGGAGGCTGCTGCATGGCTCCTGGCATTCTTGGATTTGGTAAAGCTACTGGACCAGCTCTGCGTTGAGCTTGCTGTCTCTGAGCCATAACCTGTTGCTGCATGTGCTGGAGTCGAAGCTGAGCTAAGCTTATCTGCGTTGGGAACTTAGATAGCTGGTTTGAAGGTAAGCTGCCTGGTGGCTGTAAGTTTGTTTCTGCCACAGGGTTCTTGGGCACGTGGGGTGGGGTTTCTTTATCTTCAATTACCAAAGAACCTAGTTTAAACAAAATAATAAAATTAATACCAAAATATTGCAGTTAGCAGAGGTGTTATTTTTCAGAACTGGTTCTATTTAAACCATGCAGTCATCATTCATTATTGCAATTTGGAAATTTGACTAGACAGGTACTTTTTAGAGATTAATGTTGGGTGAGAAATTTTACTGAAGAGATATAGAGTGTGATTACATGAAACTCATAAAATTCTGGCCACCTCATCCAAAAATCATGAATTCCAACTAGAACAGAGTTGATTTCATTCAAGGAAATAGCATACCATACAGGAACAGACAAAACACATTTCCTTTGCTTAAAATAGAGTGAAGTAAGGAAAGTTATGGTCCAACACTCAGAGATAAAAATTTCCAGTCATCTGTGGAAGTTTGCAGAACAGCTTCTCAATATAAGTGGGAGACAGACACCTCATACTACCTTTTCTCCAACAGATTTAGAGCTGCTTCCCAAGAGAGTTCACCTCATGAGGTGGGTACAACCTATGACAGTTTTGACAACCCTTGTTAAAACAGAACTTGAACTCACCCTCTGCTACTTCTTGCATACCTGTCACTCTGTGGATCCTGTGCAGTCTAGCCTACCTCATTTTGGGGTAGGTTATCTGTAGGAGGAGGAAACTTCTTGCACTTCCTATTTCTCTTTTTCATCCAAAAAGCTGAGAAGCTATGCAAGCAGTATCATCATGATCTATTACCTAGACACAGACACAGAGCGAGCCTAGGTCCGCCAACATAATCACAGAATCATAGAATAACCAGGTTGGAAGAGACCCACCGGATCATCAAGTCCAACCATTCCTATCAATACCCACGCCTCCATGCGGAGACCAGAACAGCGCAGGATAGTGCTAATTCAGTGCTTCCTTCTCCTCCTATTTTCTTCCCTTGCTGTCATTTCTTTTCCATTTTCCTTGCTTATGCATAGTACAGAGCAGGGAAGAAAGCTAACATCAACAATGCTGTTTTCATATTGACACTTGGTAATTTGGGTGTTGCACACCTTTTAATCATGATTCTACCACATCAGTCATTAACAAAATTAATACTTAAATATGCTAAATTAATATTACATATGCTAAAAAAATGGGGAAAACCCTTCTGATCTTTTGATTAATACCCTTCACTAAGCCTGTAACAGGTCTAGTCAACATTTCACATAAAATCAGTAAAGAAAAATGCAGATTAATACTGTTTCCCATATACAGCTGTATGAAATATTTCACTATGGCAAAATAGATCTATTTTGTTTCCTTTCTCTAGGAAAGGAATTACCTTGACAGAGAATGGTATTGACTGTACTACAATCAAATGTCAAAACGATACCCCATTTTTACTCTGTTCTCTCCAATTCTAATTACATTTAATAAAAGTCTTCCCAGACTTAGCATCTGTGGTATAAAGCTTCTTACCCAAAGGTACTACAGAGAATGATTCACTTCCTTTATTCTAGAAAACCATGTGTTAACATACAGTTTGTGGAATTAATACACTTTTAATAACGTCTTTGTTTTCTTAAATACATTCTGAAATCCATAAAAGTGCTAACCTATTAGTGTACTAACAATATCACGTTGTAAGTAACATGCAGCCTGAGTAGAATTCAAGCCATATCCAGAGTAACTAGTTTCTTTACTTAGACTTGACTTCATCTTTCCTTCAGAACTCCTCAATTCCAGTTTATCTATGGAAACTGAACATGACTGATCATAAATGTAACAGCCTAAAGGTTGTGATTTCTGAAACCAGATTGAAAAACATGATCTGGTTTTATCCATCACTTAAATAGATAAACTGTTATAAAAAATACTATGTTGTTCTATAACGCTGCCATTTCCATTGTAGCACTTTTCAGAATTCAAGGGAACATATTTCAGCAGCACAATGGCTCATTAAATAAAAAAATAACAGAGTCTCAAAACTAAACACAAAAAAAAGCTCCCTCTTAATAAGCATCGTCTCAGCTTAGGAGCAGTTCAGTTACTACCACACATCTTGACAGTTCATTTCTAGAAACAAAGGATTCATTTTTCATTCCTTTCCCAAAAAAATATTTACAAAGAAGGTACTTGGAGAATTTCCCCGCTACCATCCAATGTCCTAGTGTGTAGGGAAGGAACATTATTGCCTAAAAGAACTGCCATAACACTTTCTTTCTCTGCCTTTGTGGAGAAACATACATTTGCACCTCTCTGTACATTTGCACAGCTGACTGCATTTTCTGGTGAAAGGCAAAAAAGGTCCCACATGTATCTCTCAAAGCCCTCTGCACACGACAGCAAAACAAAAACGTCCATCAAGCTAACAGTGAAGAGAGAAAGAAAGCATGACTACAGTCAAAATCCTAAAAAGACCTTTAAGCTTTAATTCCTGCTCCTAAGTTGATGAAGTCCTAGGATGCTTATCTCCATTAAACTCAGGCTTTCAGGCAATTCCACAAGCAGACTACCTGCATGCAATGCAGGTTCTGGGACTCACCAGTATTGTAAAACCCTACCAACTTATAACTGTAAGAAAAAACATTAGGATAATGAAGATGAAGTACATTTGCAACCCTGTTAAAAGCATACTTCCTCCTGAATTCCACCCCACAACTTCAGGAAACATAATCTAAAAGCCAGGCAATTGTCAAAAAGTAGTATTCTCTTCCCTGTTTTTCTGGGGTTTTTTTTGCATTCTGGTCTCCTCTTCATCTTAGCTCTTCAAGGACTACTGTTCAGAACAAGGGAGGAAACGGGGCTTCTTGGACATATTAGGCTCCTGAGAGGGCCTTCATCTTGGGAAGACAGAACTGAAGTAGAAGAAAGGCCTGGAAGATGCAGAATGGGACTGGTTTCTGGAATCCTTTCTTGCTACGTGAAGTAGAGTTATAGATGGCGTTCCTTGTTTCAGAAGTCAGAAGGCATGTGTATTGCCCAGGAATCTGAAAGCTGTTATTTTCACCACCACAGGTACCATTCAAACAAGGTAAGTTTGTTATCGCTTTATCTTAAGTATTCATAAATAATACTTTTTCCCATTCAATTCACTTTAAATGTCTTCTACAGTTAAGGAAATAAATCTATCAAAGGAAACCAATAAATTAATAGTGTGGAGGCTATTTATCTTCAGAAAATGAAAGCTGCATTCAAAATAGGATCAAGACGCCAAAGTCCTAATAAAACTTTATCATACCTAGATTGAAAATATTTTGAGCCCAGAAGCTAGGATCACAGTGAAACTGGATGGTATTGTTAGTCACTGGTGAAGCATCATACCGTGCTCGGAGAAGATATCGTAGTCGATATGTAATCTAGAATAGAAACAAAAAAAGACTTTTTCTCTGGGGTCAGAGCCATGTATCCAAACAGTATAAAGTCTTTATAGAAAATCAAAGCAAACCAAGCCAAACCAAAACAAAAAACCACAAAACAATCCCAAAAACCAAAACCCCAAAATTAACAATAACAACAAAAAAACCTGAAAAAGCCCCAGGAGAATAGAGGTAAGAGAGAGATAAATTTGTCCAAGCTACAAATATAAGAGGTAGTCTTAACTTCTTCCTTACATTTCTAGAGTTGTAGAATACCTTGAGTTGGAAGGGACCCTGAAGATCATCTTGTTCCAACCTCCCTGACATGGGCAGGGACACGTCCCACTAGATCAGGCTGCTCAAGACCCCATCCAACCTGGCCTTGAACACCTCCAGGGATGGGGCAGCCACACCTTCCCTGGGCAATCTGTGCCAGTGCCTCACCACCCTCAGAGAAAATAAATTCCATTTTGTGTCCAGTCTAAATCTGCCCCTCTCCTACACCTATTGCCCAGCATCCTGTTACTACAAGCCTTTGTAAAAGTCCCTCCTCAGCTTTCCTGCAGTCCCTCCAGGTACTGGAAGGTTGCTATAAGATCTCCTTGGAGCCTTCTCTTCTCCAGGCTGAACAAGCCCAACTCTCTCAGTCTGTCCTCGTATGGGAGGAGCTCCAGCCCTCTGATCATCTTTGTAGCCCTCCTCTGGACCCATTCCAACAGCTCCATATCCTTCTTATGTTGAGGATTCCAGAACTGGACACAACCCTCCAGATGAGGTCTCACAAGAGAGGAACAGAGGGGCAGAATCACTTCCCTCACCCTGCTAGCCATGCTTCTTGTGATGCAGTCCAGGATACAGCTGGCCTTCTGGGCTGCACACAGTGCTGGCTCATGTTGAGCTTCTCATTAACCACCACCCCAAAAGTAGTTTTAAAAAAGCAATCAACTACACCCTAAAAGAAATGTAATTCTTCTCTCCTGCAGAAATATATAACCTTCCACAAATTTCATCATTACATTCAATGACTTTAACTACTTGCAAGTGAAATACAGATTCACATAACCATTGCTGGGGTTTTTTTCCCTTCAAAACCTACGTTAGCTATTCATTTTTCATTCAAATAAAAGTACTTCATTCTTTTGGCAACAACTATCATCACAGAAATTCCTTTCCTTTGTAAGAAATTGAAGTATTCTTCATAGAGCCGAAGAAGAGATTTTATAAGCTTCGTCTTTGAAAACCCTCGGATTCACAGATATTTTCAGACTCTTCCAACTCCTTGATTCCAAAGGGCTGCAATATGATTACATTACCCAAGCAGAATACTCTATCAAATGCTCAACGTTTATCTAGTTCCTAGAAAGTATTTTCTTGCAGTTGTTTCATTATAAATATATAATTCAGGCACTCGTTTTAGAATAACACACTGCAAATACAGAAAAGACTTATTTTTCTTGACTAATCTGATTGTTCCTTTGAAAAGCTCAACAGACATACTTTGTAAAAAAAATCTTACCTGTTTCCAATTATAGTAGTTATCTTTTACATAGGAATTTTATGACAGCTTCTAGTTTACAAGTGTTTTCTTTCAGTTTTAGACCAGATAAAAAAAACATTTAGCAAGACTTAAGTTTTTGTTTTGACCATGGAAAGTTTTAAGGGCACTAATATTCTGACTATAAGATTTCCTAACATTTCTATGTACAGTGCCAGAATCAAGTATACTAAACTACAGACATTCTAGACTTTTCTCTCACCAATAACACAGTTGTCAAACTGTTGCACATAGTTCTAGTCCCAGTTTGCTCTATACATTCCTCCTATTGTGTACGCACATATATTGTACATAACTCAATATTAGTTTCCTCTTGTCAGTAATAGCAGTAGCTACCAGTGTTTAGTTTGTGTTAGAGAACTAGGCTAGAAAACTGTTCCCTTCCTATTTCCCTTAAGAACAGACACTGCCTGCCAGCTGTAACTCTACATTTAAGTCTGCTGTGCATGCCTTCCTCCTAATTTCAAGTGGTTGGATATGCTGGAGCAGAAGTCTCCCCTGCTCCTCTATGCATCACTGTTAAGGAACTGATTATCCAGATGTTCAAAGACAAGCTAGCTACTTCCAAATAACAGCAACTTTCAGAAAAAAATCAGGGCCCTAAAGCTCATCTGTTCCTTTGAGAAATATTTCTTATTTGCTGAGGCTTTATGGACTAGATGGTCTTTTTCTTCAACTGCATAACATTTATAAGATTAAGACACTTGCAACATAACTTGTTTTCTTACTTACATAGCAGAAGTCTTTGTGGTAACACTAAACAATTATAAACAACATGACTCAGTTTGATGCTCTTTTTCTCTACTCAACTAAAAAATATTACTGGCTGAGGCAGTATAAGGCAGGCCAAATCTAAGTACCTGAAGTAACTTGATAAAACCCAGTAATATTCCACAGTCTGCAGTATTTCAATGGGTATCAAAAAAATTCCAAACCCCTAAACAAAATACACCTTAAAAAACCCACCACCCAAATCCAAGAAACCTCAAATGAAACAGAAAATTCCCCACAATCCCCCCAAGTAGGTTGTCAGCTATGCAATGAGAAAACAAAGAAAAAACTTCATGATCCAGTTACAGGAATTAGGAAAAAGGGATCTAGCACCTTTCCTCAACATTGTCACAAATTTCCATCATCAGGCTAGCACATCTAGCAAACTCTGGATAAATCATTGTCAGCTTTTTGCTTGTTCTTCTTTTCAAGTATTTATGATTTCAGTGTACCAAAAGCAGTCAGCTTAGTGTGACTGCATGCACTTCGATCCTATGTGTCATTATAGCACTGATATCTTTAGCTTCGTAACTGTTTGCATGGACAAGCAAAAGACTCAGCTTCATTTTCATTAATTTTTGATGACTTTCATTTGAAGATGAGTCTGACAGAACAAGGCAATACAGTAATTTTTACATTAAAATGCTGTGTATCAGACTACTATATATAAACTCTGTCCTTCTCTGAACTCAGAGGCTGTAGCAAGTACTGAAAAGAATCTTGATGATGCTGCTCATGCCAGATTTTTCCCAGTTTTTCATGGCTTCATAGTTTCCACTCCAGAGAGAGAGTTATTCCTGCTTCTGTAGATCTAAACCAGTTCTATGGTAGTGTAACAGGAGAGAATAACAACTAGAGAGCTAAATTATTAGAAACATACTGTATTTATATTTAAGAGAAAACCATGAAGTTATATACAAATATTAAAATTAGTAGAAAGTCATTAAAAAGTTTAACTCCTTACTATTACTGACAAGCATGTGTGTACATATGTGCCTCAACTGTAGTTTCTCAGTAAATGGAAAGAGCTACCTTCCTAACCTTACCAAGCGTTTGCTGTACAGTAATGCTGTACTGCTCCCACTGGAAACTGCCCATTTGGAAAAATTCATGACATGTTCCAGCTGCTTAGAGAGACTTGCCACTTCCTGTTGTTGCTGCAGAAGTTTCATCCGATGCTCTTTTGCCAGAGTCTGCAAGCAGAAAAGCAGTTCCAGTCAAAGGGTTCAATTTACAGCTAACAGGCATTAGCTTTCCTACTTGCAATTCACAATGATCAAGTGATTTCATGCAGCTTTTCTATAAATCACCTCTGCCCCATGACTGCAGCTATCAAATAAATACATTTATTTAAGATATCAGGACTTTCAGTGCAGATTCCCATTTTCTCTTATGACACATTTTCATATTTATGTGTGCCTCTCTATACAAACACACACTTTCTAAAACACAATTGGAAGTAATGTTTTTCCAGGTATCCCTTCTAGACAATTCTCTCCTTTTATGTGCCATTAGATTGCTGAATTATGAAGAATTTTTATGGAAATGATGTACAGAATTATGACTTGCAAAAGCAAGGAGAAACTGGACTCACAGATAGCCCTGATTCATCAAGAAGGGAACACAGATAATTACAAACTAAACACCATCACCACCACCCAAAATCAAATCCTCTGTCTCCCCGAAAACCCCACCTGCTCATTTGGCTTTTGTGGGACATCTCTCACTTTGGAATTGCAATAGGAAATGCACAGGTGGCTGGTGCTAGAAATCAATTTTATTTTAATATGAATCCACACAAAAAAAAATTAAGTCTGACATTTTTGTTTCTTATGCTAGAAATGAAATTACCTCCAACTGATGCAGCAGAGCTTTTCCCTTTTTGTTTATTTCTACCATCAGTGTAAATATGGCAACTTTAATATCCTGTTCCACCTGCTTTTGATTCTGATTCACTTCAAGAATTCTGTAAGTAGAGAGTATAAAAAAATAATGATCTTTAGCTCACAAACCCACCCTTCAAAGCAGTATTAAACATCCCACACATGCTCTGCCGCTGAGTCTATAATATTTCTTGATCATATGCACTCAATAACAAATATACCAACAGATACTTATAGCCAGGAAAATTACTGGGAGAAATAGAAGGAGCAAGCACAAGTGACCTATGATAAAATTAATTAATTGGTGGCAAATTCTAATGCCACAAGTCTGTAAAATTACTGACATCTGCCACTGATAAAAATTAAATGCTCATTGTAATTAAAATTCTTGATTTTTAATTGTCCAGCATATTTCTGAAACAGCCTATGGCAATCAAAACTGCTTAGGTCTCATTTTCATTTAAGGTAGAATGGCATTCGAGAAACAAAAGCAATCAATATTCTGATTTAGCGGTTTCAACACTAGTTTTTAAACTCATAACAGCAAGGCATAAACTTATACTGTGAAAACCACTACTGCTAAGACGCAAAAGAGAATAACCACTCAGATGCAGCAAAGGAAGAGTGCTGCTTTTATCTCCATCTCCACCATCCTCAAAGACAGGCAAAGAGAGAACTTCAAGTTGCATTCAGTGTCCCATACTGCATTGAATCTTCCTGGGTACTGCTTTTGAACTCTGCTGAAGGAGCAGTTACAAAGGCCTACTGTAGGACACATTTTACAGATTTATTTTTCTCCTAGATTTGTAGCACCGAGTGAATAAAGCCCCAAGCATAAAAGTATTACATAAATCTTCAAGTATGTGTCACAAGCATTACGAAAAGATGAGGCATAACCTTTCACTTTCTAAGATGGATCTACCCTAAGAAAATAAGTGTGATGATAGTGGGGAAAAATGTAAGTGCCTTCTACAGTTTATTGCATAAGTTGTTTTGTTGCACCCCAGCTATTGTTGCCCATTAAGTTGACAAACTGAGCAGAAGAGTTACCTAACACTAAACAGGCCACAGTCACTACAGCAAACTGATGATTTTACAATTTCTCTTTCTGTAAGGATAAAAGGAAAGATATACAAAATGCACCGATTTAAACATTTCAAGAAGTTGCAGCTATATAAATTTAACCTTTGTGTCAGTTTCAACTTCAAAATCTGATACCTACCTGTTTTGAATCTGCTTCCCTGTATATTTTATATACTTAGTCTTCTCCATCAGTTTGGTGATTAGCGTCTCAATAATCACTTTCTGGTTCTGAAAAGCTTCTTCTATAAACTGGTACCTGTATTAAACAACAGTGAGTATTTATAAATGCAAAAGGTGAGATGTATTTGCTAAAAAGCAGAGTACTTTACTTAAGACTTATTTAATTGAAGAAAGATGCCCTAAAGTTCAGAATTTAACTGTCCTCATGGAAGTACATGTCAGCAAATGCTGATATATTTTTTGCATATTTGAATTTATAGTATATTTTCTGCAATTTTTATGTTCTGAGAATGACTTCCATAAATATGAAGGGATATTGCATGACCACAGCATCACCATTAACGTCGTGCTGCAGCCATCACTTCGTAAGTGAAAGTGCACGTAAACTATTACTTCACACAAGATAGGGATGCAGAAACAGAAGAGAGAAGAGAGATTGCTGAGTCAGTAGAAGTCAGCAACATTTTAAATCAAGGAACTGAAAACATCAACAAACTGAGGGAAAAAAAGAGGTGGCACATTCTGAAAGGGATATAAATCCTAAGAAAAGGAGAACTGATGACTGCAACTCTGCAAGAGCAAGGTTTAGCCTGTTCCAAGGAACAACAACGGCCAACACTTCTCTGACTAATGTTCTTCATATGGTTAGGCAACCAAGTTCTTTGGGTGGCTGCATCAGGTATAGTGAGTATATTAACATTTAACCTAAGAGTACATCTCTTCCAGACCATTACTGTTTGTTAGCTAGCCAGCAAGGCCCATACTCAGAAGTTGTATATAAACCTGGTCTTCATTTTCTGTGACCAGTAAGAGATCATCAAAGAATAGCAACCCAAAGATCTGAATGCTATACATAGTGTTCTCCAAGTACAGTACAGACTAGGTTTACTCTTCTTTTTATATGCTCTTCCCAGAAGAAATGCCCATTTGCTCCATTCTGAAATTGTTTGGTAATTTTCTGTTACATAATCATCTTGTTGAAGGGCAAATGGAGAAATTACACATAAGTGTACAGTTGCATAACATAGTCCCTGGGCTTTCTGAGGGCTCTCCAAAGAGCTGCATAGCCACAAATTCTACCCAAGGAAATTGACTGTAAAGAAAGGTCTTGTGCTTAAGTCACCAGATTAAAACACTTGAAAAATTAGGCTTTATTCTAAACTATCACACTTATCAGCCACACCCTCTTGCATATAATATCTGTTTATTTGCAAGCTTAATTTCTGAGCAGAAAATTTTATTTTGCACTTTTTCCACGTAACTGTATTCCATACAGCCAGAGCTACAATCAACTTCAAACTACCATCCTGTAAGTTGGTTGCATCAAATATATACTTTGTTTAGATACCTGTGCTCTTTGTGTTCTAGTAACTGACAGTCTCGGCAGGTCAACTTGTCACAGGTTTCACAATACAACTTCAACTGCTCCTTTTTGTGGTAAGGGCAAAACACAGGTCGCTGACTGGTCACACCAACTGCCTCTGTTGAATAAAGCAAGATATCAGTCCACTCTTGAAACAATTAAAGACTGGCATTCTCCTGTTTTTCCTTACAATATTCCTCACCTAGATACTGGAAGTGTGTATCAGGCCACCTAATCAAGAATATAAGAGCTGCAAGCTCAAGCTACAATGTCTCACTACTGACCAAGCATAGAGCTAACACTCTCATGGAAAATGTCTGGAACCTACTTTACTGTAACTTATTAAGGCACCACAAAAGTATTTACAAAAGCAAGTACTGTTGCAGTTGCAAAGGACATTGCACAACCAGAAAGTTCCTTTCTTAAATAGAAATGAGAAGATTCCTGACTTAATTAGTTTTCTTTCTTCTTTCTCAGTCAAATGGTGAAAGGGGAGTTGAGTATATCAAGACACAGTCATTCAACAGTGTAAAACATAAAGAAAATACTAACAAGAAGGTACTAACATACCCTCAGGATATCATTCTAAATGGGTTAGAGGTCTCTTCAGTTTCTCAGAAGCAAATACCAAAGCGCATAGGTACCACCACCAGATGACAGAAACAAAATCTATTCTTTGACCAATTTAACAAACAAAGCCTAATTTCTTATGAGTTAGGATGGACACTGAATTCATGAGGATTATATGTGGTGTAATAAAAACTGGCTTCACACTGCAGCCCATCCTTCACTGCAGATCATTAAGGTCTTTATCTTCATGAAGCCTGGAAGAAGGTAATTTCAAATCTCTATCTTCAGTCAAAATTCTTTAAAACTGACCAGCAGACCAGGAGGAGTAGGAGGCTCAAATGCACAGAGAACATCCTAACCACCAAGACATGTCCAGCATAACAGTCAGACACTTTTACCTATTACTTTTCTCCTCTCCTAAAAGGACACCAAGTACTCACTTTTGCTTAACTACATCTGAATGTGGAAGGCAGAACATAATATGCATCTCCGAAGTATCATACTGGAAGCTACCCTTCAGGTACGTTGAACCCCATAGAGCTGACCTTGGTCCATCGATCCAGCCTGTCCAGATCCCTCTGTAGAGTCTTCCTTCCCTCAAGCAGATCAACACTACCACACAGCTTGGTGTCATCTACAAACTTACTGAAGAAGCGTTCAATCCCCTCATCTACATTGTTCATAAAAATATTAAACAGAACTGGTGCCAACATTGAGCCTTGGGGAACACCACTTGTGATCAGCCATCAACTGGATTTAACTCCATTCACCACAAGTCTCTGGACCTGGCCATCCAGCTGATTTTTTACCCAGTAAAGAGTGTGCCTGTTCAAGTCATGAGCACTTTTTCCAGGAGAATGGTGGTAAACTGTGTCAAAGGCTTTACTAAAGTCTAGGCAGAAAACATCCACGGGCTTCCCTCATCTACTAAGTGAGTCACCTCATCACAAAAGATCAGGTTAGTCAGGCAGGACCTGTTCTTTCCCACACCTTTGCTGACTGGGCCTGATCATCTGGTTAGACTCTAAGTGCTGTGTGATGGCACTCTAGTTGACCTGCTCCATAACCTTCCCCAGCCCTGAGGTCAGGCTAGCAGGCCCACAGTTCCCCAGATCCATATTCTGGCCCTTCTTGTAGACTGACTGAAATGGTTGCAACATTATCAACGGAATTAAAATAAGTTACTGGGAGGCAGGAAACTATTCAAACATATCCATTGCCAACCAGAAAAATAACATGGTTCCTCTAATTCATATGCACCAAACAGTTATATCATAATGGTTCTCTTCTCTTACGTTCACTAGGATTAAGCAATACAATTTTTGAAATTTATCATTTTAAAAAGAAACATGGTAGTCTAATGAAGTTTCCCAATACAGACACACATTCTTTGTGAAAATGTAAATCAAGTGTGTTACCTGGAGATACCTCCTCTTTCTGTCTTACTGTATGATCCTTTGTGAATTTAACTCTCTGGTGAGCTCTGATGCAAGTTTTGCACAACCATTCTACACATTCCACACAAAACCCATGGGCCTCTGCATTGTCTTCACAGCTTGTACAGACCTGATGTGAGGAAGAAAAGGTAGCTGTTAAAATAAATACAGAATATGCATACAAGCTATTGTTCATATACAATCAGTGCACTTTTGCAGTGTTCTGAGAACTGTGAAATGAGAATGGAAAACTGCCTGAGGTATTCTACAATATATTTATAATTGTAATTACAATATCTGTAATTGAATGTGACTTTCGATAAAAGTGCTCATTTTATCAGCGTTACTCTAAAACCTTTACCTGACACGATAGAAGTCAAATCACAACTTTCTGCCTGACACTGCACACTTAGGAGCCATATAATGTTCAGTATCTTCAATATGCTCTTTTGAAATATTTACTAAAGACTGAACACAATCAGCACTGCTGTGATTTTAGAAGCCTCCCTCAGTTCACATAGAAGCTTTAATTTTAGTTTCTGTTCATCTGCTTAGAGTTTCAGAAAGCATACACTGTACTGAACAGTAGGGCTCTTCTCAAGAATCTCTGCACCACCGTTTAAAGATAGCATTTCAGTTAAGCTTATCAGTAAAGCTGCTGTAGAACAGATTTGCCACCAATGCATAATAATTTTCAAACTGTGGCCTGTTAATTCCTGTGGAATATAGTGAAGAGATTCAGAAAAAAAAATAATTAAGAAAAATCTAATAGCAGACCAAAACCACTCTGCACAGAGTCAATATATAAACAAGAAAAAATTCCTAGACTCATAATTTGAACAAGTTAGAAACTATGAATGATGGACATAATCACTTCACGTGTTTGTAACATTCTTTTATTTTTAACTCCTCCCTTACAATACCTCTGTAGTCATACCTTCAAGGGTCTTTTTGTAGTAAAAATAATGAACATGCTTCTGCAGATATTTGTTTAGGTAACTACCATCCACTTCTATGAATGCTTAGTGCTGCCACAAACAAATGCCTCAAGACATCTGAAGACAGTTATATCCTACAGATCCCAATGATGGAATTCTGCTAGCAGGAGCAACAGGGAGAAAATTTTAATTTTAGTTTTCAGTTTGATTAAAAAAAAAAAAAAGCTTCTGCACCCTCATAAGATAAATACAGATAAAGTTAAAGAGGAGGCAAATATTTATATCCTATGCAGACAAATTCCCACTGACTGGAAAAGGAGAAGCACATCTCTTATTTTTAATAAAGACAACCACAGAACTACATGCCTGCCAGTCTCACCTCTGAACCCAGCAAGAACGTGGAACATATCCTCCTGGAAAATATGCTAAGGCACATAGAGAAACAAGATGTGACACGTGATGCCCAACATGTCTTCACAAGAGCAAACTGTGCCTAAGAAATTTGGTGGCCTTCTACAACAGCATTAAAGTACTAGTAGATAAAGCAAGAGCAACTGATGTAATCTACATGGACTTGTGCAAAGCATTTGATACTTTCCCACATGACATCCTTGCCTGTAAACTGCAAAGACGCAGATTTGATGGGTGGATCACTCAGTGGATAAAGAATTGGCTGGCTAGTCACACTCAAAGAGTTGTGGTCAATAGTTCCATATCCAAGTGGAGAGCAGCAATGAGTGGCATTCCTCAGGGCTTGGTATTGGGCCTGGTATTTTTTTTGCCAGTGCATCTTTGCCAAACATCTTTGCCGGTGACAGAGAAAGTGGGATTGAGTGCACTCTCATGAAGTTTGCCATCACCACCAATCTGAGTGATGCAGTTGACATGCTGGGAAGGGATGCCATCCAGAGGAACCTGGAGAGGCTCTAGAAGTGGGTTCATGCAAACATCGTGAATTCCAACAAGGCCAGGTGCAAGGTCCTGCACCCGGGTCAGGACAACCTCAATACACACTCAGGTATAACGGGATTGAGAGTAGCCCTGCCAAGGACTTAGGGGCACTGGTGCATGAAGAGCTGGACATGAGCTGGTAATGCATGCTTGTAGCCCAGAAAGCCAACTGTATCCAGGGCTGCATTAAAAGAAGTGTGGCCAGCAGGTCAAGAGGGGTGATTCAGTCCCTCTACTCTGCTCTTGTGAGACCTTACCTGGAGTATTGCATTCAGTCCTAGAGACTTCAGCACAGGAAAGATACGGACCTGTTGAACTGAGTCCAGAGAAGGGCCACAAAGATGATTAGAGGGCTCGAGCACCTCTCCTATGAAGACACGCTGAGAGAATTGAGGGTTTTTCAGCGTAGAGGAAAGAAGGCTCTGGGGAGACTTTATTGTGACCTTTCTGTACCTAAAGGGGCCCTACAAGAAAGCTGAAGAGGACCTTTTTAGAAGGGCATGATATAAAAAGGGGCAATGGCTTTAAGCCGAAAGAAGGCAGATTTTGATTAGATATAAGGAATAATTCTACACTATGAGGGAGGTGAGACACAGGAACAGGCTGCCCAGAGAAGTTGATGTGTTCAAGGTCAAGTTGGATAGGACCTTGAGCAACCCAGTCTAGTGGAATTGTCTCTGGCCATGGCAGGGGGGTTGGAAGTAGATGACCTTTGAGGTCCCTTCCAAACGAAACCATTCTATGATTCTACAATAATATATTTGTAGAACTTCGTCCAAGTTTACCCTTCAAGGAAAAGACAAAAATTAGCACAAAACTTGCCTTAGGCCACAAAGCAAGTTACTGACAGAACTGGAATTTGAACACATGATTCCTAATGCTGTGCTTATTCTTCTGGATCATGTTGTCTCTCAAAGCAAATATATTCTGAGAAATGAAGTTGCGACACATGAGTTGTTGACCACTCTTGTTGTCACTTGGAGTTTGAAGCAGTTCTGTTTCATTAAAGATGACCTGCAAAGGAGAAAAAAATGGGCTTGTGCCCCTTTTTCTGCTTCTTTACAAAAAGGAGGCCTGAAAGCCTTATTTTTAAAAATCTTAATTTTTAAAATCTTCTCCTTGGTGTTTATTTTTCTTCCCCTCTTCTCTTAACACTAAAAATTCTAGTCCTATCCAGACTAAGGAGAAATATCGAAGTCAGGACATCATAAAAGAGTCAATAAAATGGGTAAAGCAATTAAAAAGAAGTAAGAAAGAATTGTAATCAGGAAACAGAAAAACTGTATTTATTAACTCTTAATTCCAACAACATTTGGCAAGAAAAAGAATATTCTTAAAAAAAGTTAGAAGTATTACTGAGGCACTACTTAAACTCTATATTTTTTCTAGCAGGAGTTCCCAAGAATGAAATTCTCTTCTCTCTCCGTTGCCTCCTCAGAAGTGTCAATGCAATCCTCTGCTAGACTGTGGTGTAAAACCTGATTGATTACATCATTGTAGTCCAAGGATCAGTTACATCAGCACTGCTGACTGGACAGTCAAGTACTGTAGGACACGAAAGAAGTTTTAAAATCAATCCTGTTGCCAGAGAGGTATGATCATGCTACGCCCCTAGATATCCAGAGGTGGTATAGGTAAAGCAAAGAAAAAGAGGTTGTATATTTCTTTTCCTTTTGTGAGAAACACTCAAGATTCAAATAGGTAAACTGAGGCACACATCTCACAAAGCAGTGCAAGACATTTATTCATGATTGCATTCATGGGAGCACCACCTCCTGGCAAGAAGGCTTTTTATACCATTTCTTTCAAGGAAACACCACCCTCTCCCCAAATTTACAACCTATCCCAAAGCTATTACATGGCTACATTTTCCATATTACGTTTCTTAGCCCAATCTGTTGTTTACAAATACTTAAATTCCTAAGCATATATTGTCCTGTACCAAGATAATATTTCTTACATTACCTTCTCAATTTCTTTCTCCAAACTATCTGTTCAGCAATTTCTTAAGCGAAAAACAGTTTGTGAAACCATATTTTGCAAGAAGGTTATAGTTACAGTTCAGCAAGACCCACTATCTTAATGCTAAAATTTGTAAAAACACAAGTAGCCTAACTCTTCCACTACTGTAAAAAACTCAACAGGGAAAACAAAGTAAGTAAAGCAAAAAACAACAATAAAAAGTTTTTCAGCCATTCTTTAAGCAAAAAAAGAAAAAAAAAAAGAAAAAAGTAGGAACTCCATTTTAAAAAAGGGGGGGAGGGGGGAACCCCACCAGAAAAACAATCCACTACAGCCTTTTCAGGTCACCTTTAGCAAACTTGGGCAGATAAAACTTGCTATATGCCAGAGCACTTAAGTGAGTTGGTGAATTCAAAGGATTTTTGAAGTTATTCATTCCTCATAAATTTTAAATTCTTTGTCTATTTTCTTTTTTCAATGTTTTATGGTTTTTGGTCCAACTGGTTTGACCTGCTATGGTTGGAATGAGTTTAAGACTGTGATTCAATAACCAACGATCAGGTGCTGCCAAATAAACTGAAATTCCTCCTTTGTAGTCCCCAAAATATATATTTCAACTTCATATTTTTCAAATGCACCAAGAAGAAGACAGATAGATTTCTAAAATTTTTCATAAACATTGTAACTCATGCTGTCAAAACAGCAATGCCTTTTAGGTAGAAACTAGATTTGCTTCTACATACTTCTTGTTTGAAATATGCATTTTCAGATAAAGCCTGGATTTTGCTACAACTCCTAGTTATTTGAGTAAGTCATACAGCTAAAGTACATGGAAGTACAATTACTGCAAATATTTGCTATACTCTTACAAAACCTAAAACTTATTTCACTTTTATTTTTGTGACTCATACAAGCAGTGCTTCAGGAATTTCAAAAAGAATTCTCTGTAGTTAACCTGTAAGCCTTTGTACTGGTTAGACAGATAGTTATTTTCAATTGAGTTTTCCTTGTAATTATATTTAATGCAGTTACTCGTTTTAGCATTTATAACCCCGGGAAGTCTTCATTCAGCCTTCATTCAAATTCAGTGAAAGCTGAAGTTGCTCAGCATGTTGCAAGTAAGTACTATTTTTCTGTTGTAAAAGCTTGTCTATTTACTTAAAACCATATTTACATGCTGTCCTCTCTCTACTGTAGTAACCAACCACTCTTCCAATTAGATATAATTTGAGTATTGAAGAGTTTAAATAAGTAAAGGTTCCTGAGTTTCAAAGGAAGAGAGCAAAGTAGTCCAGAAGAACATTCAGTGAACTAATGTTCCAAACTTCACTGCCTTAAATTAGAAGCAATAGTTTCCTCTAGAAGATCAAAAAATTATCAGTGCAAATAGTTATCTAAGTATTTATTGGCACATATAAAAAAAAACCACCATAGAAAGCACCTGTCTTCCAGGACACTCTCACCTATATGCAACTCTAAATCTGAACCACATACTGATATCTCAAAATGCATGAACTCTGATCAACATATCCTCCTTTCCTCAACATGCCATCAACAGCTGCCTCTCTTTGAACCAGAAAACCATACTGTGACTCTTCTTGACTGTAGTACCCACTGCCCTAAAAAAGTAGTTTTCAAAGACATTTTGGGCATGACTAGAGCTTTGATAAGCTATTTAGCATAGTAGTTCTTCTTTGAATAGTGGCTACTCCAGCACTATAGAAAACTACAGAAAATATTTGTTCTAAATTGTCTTCACTGATTGCTCTATTAAGCCAGTTAAACTTGCTGTCCTAGTTTCCAGATCTAAAATCAGATCTAAATTTGCAATTTGCTTTGTTACTACATTCCCGGTATCTCACATAAAGTCCAAGTGTTCTTCATTCCTACTAAAACATTTAAAATTCTCAAGTCAGTAATGAATAAAGGTACAGAAAGCGTTCTCACTATCAACAAGTATTTTTGTACATGTTCATCTTCTGAACACAAAAGCTATGAGAATTGGGACCTGGACCAAAATGCACCACAGGTTCAATATGCTGCAGTAACACTAATGTTATGAATACAATCTTCTCTTCTGCATCAATACCAACATCAACACTTTTCACTTTCATGGCTTTGCACATGCATTAAAAAGTTTTTCTTTGTTAAGTTCCTAAATTTCCCTCAATTGTTTACCCTAGTATTATTCAAATGTAGTATTAGGTTCAGTAACATCTCTCAGGTTAAAATCTCCTTTCCACTTTTCTTATGAATCAAGTATAATTCATTTTTATTTTCAGACTTCGCTTCGGCATCCAATAACTTTTGCTAAGTCTTTCAAGAAATCTGTTACAGAAGAGCTCCTGATTGCAAGGAAGAGCTCAGGCTCCAGGTTTTGTCACAGAGTTGGTTTTTGTCCTTGAGCTGGGTGCCTCCAGAGGAACACACTTCAAATGATGAAACCTCTAGGCAATCATATCCCTACAATCTATGATTCACCCCACAACACACACGCTCTTCATATGCTGTCCAGGTGGCAGCTGGTCCAATATGACAATACAGGGGCTAGGGTCTCCTTGCTCCTTATTTGGTTTCTCTTCCTGCTTCAAGGCACATCATCTCTTTTGTTTAAAGTCTGTACTGGAGTAGCTTCCTTATCTTCTGGCTTGACTCAGCCCTGGGGTCCCTCCTTGAGTAATTCTGTGAACGTCCATCCCCCTGTCTTATCTGTACCAAGGTTCCCTTGGCAGCCTATTGCTTACTTTGGAGGGCAACATGTCCCACACCTCATCCTTCCTTCTTTGGTTTAGTCATTCTTTCTTTCAAACCAAGTTCACTAATGCTAAACCCAAGGTGCACTTATGTCAAGCTATCCACTCACGCTAAGCTATAAGGAAGTTACACTCTAAGACAAAATTAAACCCTAAGCCATTAACTTTAACATTCCATACACAAACTTATTTTACCACTTTAAACCTGAAACAACCAAACTTTTGTTTGTTTGGTTTTATGTCATTTTTTTGCAGTCTCTCTTGAAATGAAATAAATGAGTCATTCCTGACAACACCTATATGCAGGCTAGCCATATGTATGGAACACTGCTTCTAAGCCACAATGCCACTTGCACAGAACCCATGGCTTGCATCTGATTCTAATTTCTTAAACATCCTGCTAAAGCTGCCAAACTATCAAAGCCTAACTAACCACTGCAGTGGAGAATACCTATAAAGTAGGCAAAGTTTTTTACAGAATTTGGATGGTATCTTATCTAATATTTAACCCAAGACTCAATGTTTTTTCCACTTTAATTCCTCTGATCTGTTGCCTACCTTTCCTGACAATATTTCTTTCTCTTTTTCCCTTCAAAGACAAAACGAGGCAGACTGATTAGAAGCTTGTATCATCCTTAAACCTCACAATATTCCCCCTCAAACAGGTCACTGATCTGTTTAACTACTATTGAGTTAACTTGGCCCTTCCTTAACAGATAGTTTTACAGAATGGTGTAGCATTTTTTATGGTCCCAGTGTCAAAGTACAAATGAACATCCAAAAAGCTACATCATCATACCAAATTACATCTATTAAAAGTGAATCAAAGACGCGATTCAATTAGTGGAGTACGACAAGTATTTTATTGCGGCGCCGGGGGCATGGGGGATCGCTCCACCAAACATGCTCACCCCGGGGTCTGTCTCTTGCGTTTTTATGCAATGGTTACATTAATATTCATAAGATGATGCAATACGCCTATACATATGCATGACCTGTCCACGCTTCGTATGGAAATTAGGTCTCCTCCCACTTGCGCTTGCGCAGTTCGGTCGATAGGTGGTCGTCAGGGGTCTTTTCGCCGAATCTTCATCTCTGCCTCCTCATCCTCTTCGTGACCGCGGAGTGACCTTTGGAACTCGGGCATGCGTAGTACCAACACGGCTCTTGTCCAAACCGCAAGTCTGGTTTCAGCCAGTTTGTAGGGTTTGCTCAGAAGCTGGGCCCCCTCCTTATCTCGCAAGGTTCCTCCTTATCAGCATATACTGCTATGCATACCTGCCTTAAAGCTAGCTGAAGTAGGCTAAAGGTTATGAGCTAAAAGTAGGCCAAAGGTTATGAGCTAAAGCGCCTAAATGCTAGCTGAAGTAGGCTAAAGGTTATGGCACAAAACATCGGTTAATGAACATGTTATTCTCTAAAGCTAGAGTTAATATTTGATATAGGGAACTAATTTTATTTTTGGCCATTTCCCTGTATCAAAAGGAAACAGAATGGTACACCACACATTTCCAAGAGTTAAGATACATGTTCACTTACCAGGCATCTAGCTAAACACCTAGATACATATAAAAATGTCAGCAGAAAATCACATGAATGTGCTACTCTGCTGGTTTAGCAAAGTCTGCTGGTTTGCCTTCAACTGCTGCAGAAAGTATGCTGAGTTCAGCCTGGGAACTTTGTTGAAGAACAGAAATGCTTTCTGAACTGCAAGTCTGCTGGTTTTTGTTAGGAGGAAAAAGAAACAAATATGGAAGAAGAGTAAGGAGGACTCTGAGAAGGGAACTTAAGAAAACACAAACACTTGGAAGAACCTCCCTGAAATTTGCTCACACCATCCAACAACAGATGATTCCAAACCAGTTGCACAAATATGTGGAATTTCTCTGTATCTCTCTCCAGCAGATCAAGATCTGAAGGTCAATAAAAAAAGACATCTCCCTCAGCTCCAAGGAAGTGCCTGAATTACTCTGACAACACTGAGTTTGGTGGCTACTCCAACTGCTGACACACTGTAACCCACTGAAGTATACCCAATTTTACATGATTACGACTGCTCTCAAGAATATAAAGAGCCCTTCTTTAATTATCAATTCCTTATCTGAGCTTCAAAGGCCTTAAATCCCAATGCTAAAAAGCCATGCCATATTGACATAGTAAACTTTTTGTACTGTTATTATTAATAATGCAGCAACATATAAACAGGCTGAATTATTTGCAGTAAGTTTATGAGTGAAGAGATACTTGATATACTCCCTTACTAGCTAAAAATGAAGACATGTAATATTTTGATACCAGAGACTTCTAAACTGTGGTCCTATGTGATTATTCATCTGGTACTGCTTCCACGCTAGTACTTTCCTCCTGAAAAACCATCATGAGGGAAAAAACCAAACAGTATTAACTATTCTTTCAGTTAAGCAGGTTTTGGTTTTATGTGATGTCTATTTGTTGACTGCAGAAAAAAGAAGAGGCAGCCTACATAAGAAAAACAAACAAGAAACCCCTACAACACATCATCTTCCCCTTACAAGTTTGAGCCTCTTGCTTGGTAACTGCACAGCAGCTATTTAGTGCCATGTTTTGTCAGTGCTAAGAAAAATAAAGTTGATTTTACTAGAAGATCCCATTTTACACTGAGCTCTCTTGCCATGGTGTTGTTTTGGTCTCTACTTCAAAGAGTGATTCAAGTGCTCTGCCCAAAGTCTAGAAATTTCCATTCTAATGTCTATGCCTTACTTTTTTCTTATCATGATACAAATTTTTATCAACAATTAAAAATAGCTTATAATAACATAACCAACTTGTTCACATGCATTTTTAATTGATTTTAACTGATTTTCTAAAGTAGGTAACCCATGTAGTGACTAAGTACTTCAATTTCTTTTTTTTTGCATATGAACAGCAAAAAGGTCACACAGCAAGAAGCCAAGCATATGCACACACATTCAAAAAGTGTTAACTAGATTACATGTTAATGCACTTACCTGATTTGATTTCTCTACTGTGCTACTGGGAACCTCTGTGGTATCCTTCACAAAAAAGTTATCTATGATGTGTCTCTCTGCACAATCCTGACCACAAATTGGACAGCGGATAACACCGACTGGGGGGAAAAAAGAATATCTGATTATGCCTGCTCAACTTAAGATATATCAAACAACTTCAAAGACAGCATGTAAGCATAAATACTTTGTAAGGATGTTTTAATATTTTGCTGTCAATAAGGTATGAGTGAAAAGAAGCTAATTCTCATTTATCACTAAAGTAACCTTTACTTGTTATTCCCTACTGGCATAGTCTTTCAGCCAAGGTCAAACACCTTCTTGTTTCAATCCCACAAAGAATTTGCCTTGATCTTATAAAAAAATCAATTCCTTTCCTCCAAAGGGGTTGTATTGCCATTGACAATTTGTTGTTATAGAATAGACTAAAGTAAACATTTATTAGTGTGGACTATTAATTAGTCACATTGAAAGGCATTACATATGCAGACACACACACCAGCAGTGAGACATGACTGCCTTCCAACTGCGTAATATGAGAAACTGAAATGTAATACATTCAAAATGAATGAAGCAAGTTGTATAGAGACTACCTTCACAGCAAGTAAGGGAAAGCAAACAAGAAAAATACAGGAATAAATAAGCAAGGTCCTCTCCCTCCTCTCCTCTGCAAGACACACTGGGGAACAATTCAAAGACAGAAACATATTTAGACTCCTGGTTGAAGAAAGAGCTGAGAACCAGTAACTCAAAGGGTTAAACAATTAATAGTTTTCTCAATAGAATAAAAAGACAAAGTCAAGTTCAAAACTTGGAGTTCAACAGTGAGTAGACTAGACTGAAATAGAAAAGATCTTTATAAACATATTAGATACCTTTTCTAGTTACAGAAAACAGAATGTCTTACTACCATTAAGGCTTGTTTATCACCCATGCAAAATCTCTGAAATGCTAAGCATTAACATCTTCCTTTAAAAAGCTATCACAGTCTTTACCACCAAAAAAGAAACAATTGAAACTAAGTTAGGTTGAAATAATCACCTAGGATATAGAAATCATCACTAAAAGCCTGCAGTAGAATAGTCCTGTGAATCCACACTGAGACAGATTCTAGACCTATAGGTGCCATTTGAGAGACGATGTGATTTCAGGGCCTAAGAGAATATCAGAACAACTATTCAACCCAATGAATTTAATATCAGTATATAATTCAGCACCTGCATATTTAACTAAACCAGCATGGGCTTATGTCTGTTCCTGTTTCATTTTTACACCAAAATACAGAAGTACAAAAACTATTAAAAATTTCACTTTCTTCAGAAAAACTTAATTCCTTACTTTAAGTGCTCATACATGATTTTGGTAACTTTTTTATAATGTTCTTCCAATACACAACAGATTTAACTGGCAAATTATAAAACAGTTCCCTAAAAGTCCACAAGTTTTACTATATTAGGTCTTCATTCTAGAAATTTAGCCACTACTTTTCCTGCATGCAAGACACTTATACTTTCATCTAAAAGGCTATGACCATAGAATTATGGAATTGTTTAAGTTGAAGGTACCTTAAACATCATCCAGTTCCAAGCCCTCTGCTATGGGCAGAGACACCTCCCAATACACCAGTTTTCTCAAACCTAACCTGGCCTCGAACACTTGCAGGGATTGGGCATACAAGAAATATATATTATATATATATTATATATAATAAACTCTGCCTCCTTTCAGTTTAAAGCCATTCCCCCTTGTCCTATTACTACTTCACAGAATCACCGGGTTGGAAGAGACCCACTGGATCATCGAGTCCAACCACTCCCACAAAACACTAAACCAAGTCCCTCAGGACCTCGTCCACCCGCAACTTAAACACCTCCAGGGAAGGCGAATCAACCACCTCCCTGGGCAGCATATTCCAGTGCCTAATGACCCTTTCCATAAAAAACTTCCTCCTAAACATGCCCCTCTAAATTAAAGTCCCTCTTCACCTTTCCTGCAGGACCCTCTTCAGGTACTGGAAGGTCACTGTAAGGTCTCCTCATAACCCTCCTTTCTCCTGGCTGAACAACCCCAGCTCTCTCAGCCTGTCCACATAGGAGAGGCTCTCCAGTCCTGTGACCATCTTTGTGTCCCTCCTCTGGAATCACTCCATCAGGTCCATGTATTTCCAGTGCTGAGAATTCCAGAAGTGAACACAGCACTCCAGGTGAGGTCTCAGTAGAGCGGGAGAATTATCTCCCTTGACCTTCTGGCCACACTTCTTTTCATGCAAGCAAGGATAAAGTTGACAAGTGCACATTGCTGGCTCATGTCCAGCTCTTCATGCACCAGTGACCCCAAGTCCTTCTTGGCAGGACTGCTCTCAATCCCTTCATCCTCCATCATGCATTGACACTGGGGATTGCCCCAACCCTTGCACTTGGCCTTGCTGAACTTCATAAGGTTCAAACAGGCCCACTTTGCTAGACTGTCCAGATTCTCTGGATGGCAACCCTTCCCTCCAGTGTGTCAACTACACCACTCAGCTGGATGTCACTGGCAAATTTCTGAGAGTGCATGTGCTCCTACTGTCTGTGTCACTGATGAAGATCAGTGCTGGTAAACAGATTTGGTCCAGCATCGAGTTTACACATCCAGGTTTTGGTAGTAGGGAGTAAGGGGGAGCTAAAAGAATATCCTCTGTGAAAAGACACCAGAGTTCTGCCCCTACACCAGACAGAGTCGATTCTGGACTGCTCTGAGATGGACCAGTCCCTGGCCAATACTGAACCCATAGTGGTGCTCATGGCATCTCTGTGAAAAAGAGTGAAAAAAAAAAAGTCTGTAACAGCAGCTGGGATGGGGTAAGTAAAATGTGAAACAGCCCTGTAGACATCCATGTCAGTGAAGACAGGCAGTATGTGCTCCAGATGCCAAAGCTGTGATTCCTCTGTAGCCCATGGTGAAAGAGACTGCCCTCCTGAAGCCTGTGGAAGACCAATATTAGAGCTGTGTAAAGTCTGACTACTTCCTTTGCCTTAAACATCTGAGGGTTGGCCATTGGTGCCCTTGGTTTGTGGCACTGGCAATGTACAACAGAGGGTGTGTAAACACCATTCCCCCTCGCCTGGCCAAGCTCCCGGTCCTGAGCCAGCTGCTATAGGGGGGGAGATGAAGTGGTGGGCACTAATACACCCACACCCACCTGACTGCCCTGGCCAGACCCTCCTGCAGGAACTTCTGCAGACACACAGCAAGACCACCCCATATAGGCTGATGTGGCACAGTCTGGCCTTACAAAAGAAGGATCTTGGCGTGCACGCCAATCACTCCAATCAGACTAACTTGGACCACACAGCTTGGAAGAAACTGCTGCTGCAGTGACCATGTGTTCTCAAGGAACTGCTGGTTACCTACTGATGTGGTGACTCTTCCTTATCTCTTCTCTCTATCTCTTTCCATTTCTCTCTCTCTCTATATATACACATAATTTACCTTACTGTGTTTACTTGACTGGTATCAATGTGCATAGGATCAAATCTGAGTGACACTGCCTGTGTTCAGGGATCAGACTGTAATCTGAACAGACTGAAACCTGTTTTTTTGCAACTTCGGGAAGTTGCACTCCCATCTCTCAGCTGTGCACCTGAGTTTTTTGGTCTGTTTATTTTGGTTGGAGTTAGAATAAATTTTTCTTTTTGATTTTTGCCCTGAGAATGACCTCGTCAGCCACTGGATCACCACACAGATAAACGAACCACCTTCTTTGACTGTGCAGGTCGAAAGAAGACCCAAAAACAAGAGTGTAGCTCGTGGATCTGGGGCATGACAAGCAGTTATCCACACTGCAGTACGTGGATATGCCCCAAAGGAAGCTGCAGTGTGTGAAGCCTATACCAGAGAAGGTTCCTGCTAGGAGTTGTGTCCCATGGAGGGGAACCCATGCAGGAGCCGTCTTTCTGGCAGGAACGATGGCCTGTGTGGGAACCGTACTGCAGCAGCCTGTTCTTGAAGGGCTGTACTCCATGGAGAAGCACATTGGATCAGGTCTTGTGGAAAGAGCCCATACTGGAGCAGGTCTCAAAGGACTGTAATGCACAGGAGGGACCACACACTAGAGCAAGGGAAAAGATAATGGAGGATGGAGTAGCAGAGAGGAACTGTTATCAACTAACCACAACTCCCATTCCAGCCCTGATCTACCACTCAAGGAGGGAATTAACAGAATCAGGATCAAAGGAATGAAGTTGAAAAGGGGTGTGAGGAATTTGGGTGACCTTCTCAATGCACTCGGATAAACACACTCTCTCCCCTCTCTAGGCTACTAACTGATCCCGCAGAACACACGCTTCATTGCGAGAATTTGCCCCATTGCTGAAGAGGGCTACTGCTTTGCCGAGTGGAGGGAAAGCAAGGCAAAGGTCTGGTGGCTGCTTCACATCAGAGGCCACATCAAAGTCCATGTGTGCAGTAAGGCTTATACTCTTGATGAACTGGGAGAATGAGTTAATCATCATGTCTCTGCTACTCCTTTGCCTATCAGGGTGACCAAACAGGCGCCTGTCACCCCCACCTGCATATCAAAGTGATTATGTGCATATAGAAAAGTTACACCATAGCCAGAGAATAATCAGAGGTGATCCTGAAAGCAGAAGTATTAGTAAGATTTATGAATAGAAACCAACATATGTTGTACTCGGATGACTTATGAATGTGGAAACTGTGGATTTTGTGTGTTGTAAATGGCTTGATGTACGACCCTGGAGTTTTTTGGATCCCTACATGTTGGTGGAAGTAACACTATCAGGGGGGCGGAAGCAACCCACTGTGTCCTTTATCAGCCATGCCACTGACAAGAGGTAAAGAAGATAAGGAGCTAAGCTGACTCATACCCCAAGATGTTATCACTCCAGAATGGGCCACAAGAATGAAAGGAGTGGCTTGTAACTGGAGCTCCCTCTCAACTGGTCTGATACCCCTACAGACATCAACATAAGATCATGGATCCAATCCCTCCAAACACCAGACCATCTACAAAAACTTCACCTGAAGCAACCTCATGGAAACATCTATAAAGAATTTACCACTGAGCTCCAGACAGGTCGTACAGTCCCTCACAAATCCTTATAGGAAGTTAACACTGGGTTAGGCTTAAGCTTATACTCTTGACTTAGAATTGTAACATTATAGGTAAGAAACTAACTGTTTTAAGTGCAGTTCTAGGTCCTACTCCGTCTGATACAAGCCAAGATGCCATTGGCCTTCTTGGCCACCTGGGCACACTGCTGGCTCATGTTCAGTCGGCTGTCAATCAACACCCCCAGGTCTTTCTCTTCCAGGCAGCTTTCCAGCCAGATGTCACCTAGTCTGTAGCACTGCATAGGGTTGTTGTTTAAATTAACCTCTAATTTAATTAGTATTTCCTCCATTGATTCTCTCTGCACAAAACTTCCCTACCGCTACAAAAAAAAAAAAAGTCTGAGTTAAGGTTTGGAAGTTACCATGCAACGGCTTTCTAACCTTGCTTGAATTTATTGCCAACACTTCCTCTCATTTCAAAACACCTGCTTCCTGAATTGTACTGCAGTTTACTTCAGTGCCTCCAAGGCCTGGAGCACTAGCTGTTAAGTCTATGGTCTGCTCAAGAAGATTCAACTTCTGAGTAGCAAGATATAAAAACCCATTTAGTTGATTTCCTTATACAAACTGGTCAGGAATATAATTCATACCCTAATGAAACTATAAGAGAAACATACTATGTCATCAAAATAAGAACTACATTATTGCTTTAAAGGAGAATAAAAATCCCCTATTTTGCCGTTCATTCTCCTACCGCCCTCAAATACATAGTTATTTTTATGCAAACAAAGTAATATTCCTTCCTGAAGATTCTCTCTGAAAGAAGATTTGCTAAGATATCAAATTGCCAGAAACGAAGAGCTGACACTTGGTATTTTTAATGTCATTTCCTTTCAGAATGCCTGACATTGCACTACACTCTAGAGAAACATGGAGTATCTGAGAGAAACAGGATCTAGTACTACTCAGAAGAGGAAACAAGCTGAGATCAACCCATCTTTCCATCTTCCTTAGAGTGTGAGGTGATGGCGAATTGGACAAGGATGATATTACATTTTCCTAAAATTCCCTCAAGTAGCACCACCTACCATAATGTACACACTGTAATTTAAAAGAAACTCCAAAAAAGATCCAGTGGTGACTCCACCACACCAGAGCAGCTACAGGAGTAGTTAACCTGGGACCTTCAGCCAGTTTTTCTATTTTTGACTGGACTTACCCTTCTCCGACTGCTTGTTTGTTTCAAACACCACATTTCTCTCTCAGCCTTTTGCTATCCTTTCTTCCATTTGCTCCTAGAGAAACTCATTTTCTCTAGTGGTAACAAGAAACTTGTTTTCTAGTTTTAACTCTCAACCATATTATTAACATCAAAAGCAATCTACTGCTTCCAACCCTCTAGTGTCCACTGCACAGGGCAAATGCAGAGGGGAAGAGAACCAATAAAATCTTACAGGATTCATCTGTAAAAAAATTGAAAATTTCAGTGTGCATTAGCCTGAGGCACTGCAAGGTTTAGTAGATACGAACAAAAAAAAAAGAAAAAACATCTGAGAAGCAGAGAGCACAAAAACTCCCATGTATGGTTAGAAAGAGGCAAAGTTCCTCTGTAGCTTTAGCTCTCACTGAATCTTCAAAACAGCAGCACTGCAAGGGATAAAATAACACATTTTACGTGGGCATATATTTTCAAATTAAAGATTCCCAACAAGAATTGCACAATTTAATCTCTCTTAATAACTCATTATTACACAAGTGTCTTCATTCAAAGGAATACACTATTAAGGACAAGAAGTATGAAAACTGTTTCTCTTCCTGTCTCTGTGCAATGATGCAATCTGAGGGAGAACCTATGCAAAGGTAGGCGGTCCAATGAGCTTCTAGGGCTGGTATTTCCAATGTGTCAACAACTGTTAGTGTCATAAAATCACCACAGGAAGTTAAGATTTTAAAAGCATAATTCACCTGTTTGTTCTTACTCAGAAGAATTAAGTTCTCAAGTGTCAGGGTTTATTTTTGTCAAAATAATTCTATAATATTTTTATTCTTTTTAATGGAGCAAGCATTTCCAGTGTTGCTTCAGTGAGCAAGTGAAAACATTATTTAACTTCGGAGGAGTTCCATAATCACCATCATGATTATCGTGAGGATGGTAACTAATAAAATCTCATTTTCATCTACTCATTTGTGCCAGGATAGTTGTTCATGTAGTTCAGCAGGATCAAGAGCACATGTCCCTTGAGTAGGAGGGGAAAACCTCCACCCTTTTTAGCAGTAACATCCATTCATCCAAAAATAAGACAGCTGTAGAACCTTACATTGAGACTTTGCTTGAACCAGGTCTGGACACCACATTGCTAACAAAAGTAACAATGTTGGCTCTCCTGCCCATTCATTTCTATTCTATGCCGACCCAAAGATTTATGCTGCCATGCAATAAACTGGGTTATGGACTACAACATGGATTAAACAGGGCTGGGCTAGAAGAAGAGTTAGTTTCCACCCTAATGGTTCTCACTGACTACAGGCTTGCAACATGTATTCCTCTTTGGGGAACACTAGTCCCGATTTTAGACATGGAGGGGAAACCACAGCACATTCTTACTCTTTTGCACAAGTTGCACACTGTGTCCACAGCAATGCCATCTCAAGCCATTCAGTAGAATGGATTTACAGCATACACTGTATTAATAATTTCCAACTCAGTTCTCAATTTCCTGGGAGTACATTCCAGACTACTGAAGCATCCTGAGACAATAGGAGGAGACTGCTCTGGTCTGCCCCAGTTTCAGCTTATTTGCATCTTCACTGTAGCAAAGAGGTTTCAGAGTCAATTTAATAAAGCCACTGGATAATCATTTGTAGACCCAAAAGGGTATGTTTTGTTTGCAGATGCAAAATTGTTTGGGTTTGGCGTTTATTTAGTTTCCACTAAAAAAAGGAGGGCTTAAGGTTTTCCTCTCTTCAATCAATAAAAACACTCTTATCCTGAAAGAGAGCCCTCTTCATTAAATGGTTTGCTTGGAAGCAACTGGTAACTAGCTTCCCCCAAAATCACAGTTTATTTCAGAATGAATTAAGTAGGCTTGTATAAGGTCATTTTCCTTTGTTTTACAGGAGCCTTATTTGAGATTTTAACTATATTGATATCAGAACAGAAGATACTAACAAGTCACACATACAATTACTTTTTTTTAAAATGGACAGGCTAGTTAACACAAATAGAAGGTATGTTAAAGACTGAAAACAGTGCCAGCTATAAGATTTTTAGCATAACTACACAGAACATTAGGGCATCTCAATTGTAACCTACAGAATCCTTTCTCCTCTCACTGTGTATATAGACACCATTAATATTTGCAAGGTTTTTCATTAAAATGCACGGGGTAGAGGATAAACTGGTTATATTTACACAGGTCATGTTCTTCTGTTCAAAACAAACATTTAGAAAACTTAATTTGAGATGATCATGTGCAATAAAGTCTGAATAAATTTTAAAAATAATTACTGCTTTCCTCTTGTTTCTCATTAAGTCAATACTGGTGCTGCAAAATTGGCAACTTCTTCAAACCAGTTTGTTCCAGAAAAAGCTGCTCCTACCTAGTTCTGACAGGCTGCTGCTTCTAGTGGAGGAGAAATAGGTCAAACCAACAAGCAAGCACATCTCAAGGGGAAACTGGCACCTACTGCCAAAATATAAACAAATAAAGCAACCAAGAATCTAGCAGACAATTTTGTTAAAATCTGAATGCTTTACTTACCACCCTTTAAAATGTAAATAGATTAAAAGCAGACAAAGACTGCTAGCTGTAATCCCCCCTCTGGAAGAGTGTTACAGGCCAGTTTTTATGCTGCAATGCACTGACTTTCTTGGAAAGCACTGCAGAGCTGAATTAAAATATTTCAGCGGCTCTGTGAAATGGTTCATTGTTTTTGCTATACGTGCCTGATCTTCAAGCACCCCACATATCACGTATCAGACTTCATAAATGGTAAATTCTGCAAGGGCTGCCTCTCCAACCACATCTGAATACCTTAAGAATTCTGAAGGGAGATTATATGTTCATATCATCCAAGGCTGTCCAATGCATTTCCTTCGACAACACAATTATAAGCAGTGTTGCAATGGTAACAAAAGGAAATACTGCTATTGTGGAAGCGACAATATTTAAATAGAAGACAATGAATAAAAATACTCACTTGCCTTACAATGAGCATCCTTAAATGACAATGCAGAAGCTGCCAACAATTATGCCAATTGTCACTGCTGACTATGATGAGCACTTCTTTCATTAAAATTAAAATAACATTCTTTCAAGTCCTGAAATTGTAAAGTATTTCCAACTTATATGTAATGAATTTAAGCATAAAAGATGCAAGGATTTTTGAGGCTCAGTGACATTCTTGCATCGATTTCTCTGAGCAGCCTAGTATTTAATTTTTCAAGTTGCTAACATTTTGAAAGAAGGTTTAATGCTGTTTTGAATCAAAGACGCGATTCAATTAGTGGAGTGTAGCAGGTATTTTATTGCGGCGCCGGGGGCATGGGGGATCGCTCCACCAAACATGCTCACCTCGGGGTCTGTCTCTTGCGTTTTTATGCAATGGTTACATTAATATTCATAAGATGATGCAATACGCCTATACATATGCATGACCTGTCCACGCTTCGTATGGAAATTAGGTCTCCTCCCACTTGCGCTTGCGCAGTTCGGTCGATAGGTGGTCGTCAGGGGTCTTTTCGCCGAATCTTCCTCACCATTTCTCCTTCACCTTCATCACCTCTAGTAACCTTTGGAGCTTGCGCATGCGTAATACCTCCTTGACTCTTGTCCAAACCACAAGTCCGGTTTCGGCCGGTTTGGAAGGCTTGGGCAATTATCTGGTCCCTTGCAGAAGGTCTGGGCCTCTCCTGTGGCCCCTTCCTTATCTTGCCAGATTCCTCCTTATCAGCATATGCTGCTATGCATACCTGCTGAGCTAAAGCGCCTAAAAGCTAGCTAAAGTAGGCTAAAGGTTAACTGAAGTAGGCTAAAGGTTAAAGCACAAAACATCGGTTATTGAACATGCCATTCTCTAAAGACAGAGTTAATATTTGATATAGGGAACTATTTTTATTTTTGGCCTTTTCACTGTATCAGTTTAGATTCATACATTCTACTGAAATACCATCTTAAAGGCACTCTAGGTTCCTGTCAGCTGTGCTCAAGTCTATTGTATCCATGTGCTTCTGGAACAAGGAAATTAACACCCTTCTTCCTGATTAACAACACGTTAGCATGTAGTTATTACTGTTGGAAAAAAGATCACTGGGGTAAAAAAAATTTCTACTGCCAGAAAGCGTGGCAAGGAGATGGACCCCGCCTCAGAGTTGTAAGCACTACATAGCTAATGGTTATTTCTTTGTAGCCAGAAATTTTATAATCTGGTCTCCATACCTTAGAGTTTTCACTTACTACCAGATGCCAGTTCAGTAGCTGCAGTATAATACATCCATTACCAGAAATCACAGTTACAAAAACTAGGTAAGCAGATTATTGTCCAGGCAGTTGGAACTAGCCACAAGCCAAAGGACCAAGTCTTTCTGCAAGGCACTGAAGTAGTTCTTTTTAATTCTTAGTTGAAAAGATGAAAACTATACTCCAAAAGGTGACATTTCATAGGGGAAACAAACACGTGAAATAAACACAGGTTTACAAAAGGCAGGTCTTGCCAAATTAACCTAATCACCTTCTATGACAAAGTGACTCGGCTGCTGGACGAGGGGAAGGCTGTGGATGTGGTCTTCCTGGACTTCAGTAAAGCCTTTGACACAGTTTCTTACAGCATTATGCCACGGAAACTGTCAGCCTCTGGTATGGAAACCATCTAGAACTATCCAGAACCATCTAGAGCCAAACTATCTAGAACCATCTAGAACCGAACCACCTAGAACCATCTTGAACTATCTAGAACCAAACTATCCTGATCTCCTTCTATGACAAAGTGACTTGGATGNCTGCAAAGGGATCTGAACAGGCTGGACCACTGGGCAGAGACCAATGTGATGAGGTTTAACAAGGCCAGATGCCAGGTCCTGCACTTGGGGCACAACAACCCTATGCAGAGCTACAGACTAGGAGAAGTCTGTCTAGAAAGCTGCCTGGAGAAGGACCTGGGAGTGTTGGCTGACAGCCCACTGAACATGGGCCAGCAGTGTGCCCAGGTGGCCAAAGCCAATGGCATCTTGGCTTGTATTAGAAACGGCATGACCAGCAGGTCCAGGGAGGTTATTCTCCCTCTGTACTCAGCGCTGGTGAGACCGCTCCTTGAATCCTGTGTGCAGTTCTGGGCCCCTCACCACAAGAAGGATGTTGAGGCTCTGGTGCGAGTCCAAAGAGCAACAAAGCTGGTGAAGGGGATGGAGAACAAGCCTTACAAGGTGCAGCTGAGAGAGCTGGGGTTGTTTAGCCTGGAGAAGAGGAGGCTGAGGGGAGAAATTACTGCTCTCTGTAACTACCTTAAAGGAGGTTGTGGAGATGAGGGAGCTGGCATCTTCTCCCAAATGACAGGGGACAGGACAAGAGGGAATGGCCTCAATCTCCGAAAGGGGAGGTTCAGGCTTAACATCAAGAAAAATTTTTCAAGGAAAGGGTCATTGGGCACTGGAACAGGCTGCCCAGGGAGGTGGTTGATTCACCTTCCCTGGAGGTGTTTAAGACACGGGTGGACGAGGTGCTAAGGGCCATGGTTTAGTGTGTGATAGGAACAGTTGGACTCGATGATCCAGTGGGTCTCTTCCAACCTGGTTATTCTATGATTCTATGGTTTCACTGTTTCACTCACTTCCTCTGTTTAGCCTCAGATACCATAATGTTTCAGTTAATACTGAGCAGATGTGAAGGTAAAAAGAGCCTCAAAACCAACTTCTAAGAATCTGTACCACTAAGGGAACCAAGTTGAAAGAAATAGTTGCGACAACAGTAGATAATAGGCCTTGGCGTATTTCAGGAGAAACCTCATCCTAAACAGGAACATTAATGCATTTCAAAGTCTTCAGCTAGCTCATGCTACTCCCTCTCTTTTGAGTGCTCAAGTGCAGCTTTGTTTTGCAAGTCTCCTCCCCATTCTCAAGATGACTACCACTCAATAACTGGAAATGACCTATCATGACTTGGAAAACTAGCCTCTTGGCCCTCTTTTTTAAAGCCACTCATCTCAGGGTAGCAATTCAGCTGCCTAAACAGATACGCCTAATTTGAGGAGGATATCTTGCCTGGCTTCCAGCTACTATTCCAGAAGGAGCTAAGTCTCCTGTGGATTGTGCAATACACCTTCCAGCCCTTTTTAGAACATCATAAGCATCCCAGAAATTCATAAGTAGCAGAAGATTTTCCAGTTTGGAGAGCTGATTCTGTACTTGTCTACCCTACTCCATGTTATCATTGCTATTGTGATTTCAAATTCCTGGTGGTAAACACAACTGAGGTATATGCACATGATCACTTATATAGTACCCTAGCAAACTGTAGTAAGTAGTTCCAAAGTTATTTTAGCCAAGTTTTCGTTAAGTGTCAATATGTGGAGCCCTCAACTTGTCAACTGCAGTGTTTGTTGCGTCCAGCTGTATTCTCATATACAGGTATCTACTTCTAAATTCTCCTTGAGGACAGACTTAAGAGTTCAGAAGTCATCAATATCTCTATCACGTTTCCTTCAAACTACCTTAAAATATAGATTACAGTGATGTAAAAGCCATAATGAAAGACTCCATCAGCTTTATCCATTAATTGTGTATGCAGGGAATTGATGTTCAAAAGTACTTAGAAATAACATTCAAATTTGGAATAACAGGTTCTACCTTTGTTTAGGTAATTTTGTTTGGTGATGGGGTGGAAAGAGGAAAATAAAATGGTAGATTGATATAAAATAATACATTTTTTGCTAATTAATATCTCTTCAATATATTCTTCAATGACAATATGATAACAGCATATTTACCACACAAGTACAATACCTAGAATTTAGGTACCCAGCAGTGAGAAGGAGGAATTTAATGTTTTTATCAATAATTTCTGACTATTAAAAAAATATACTTGTAATCTGTAGTGAAAATAAGTCTGTTACATAACAAACACTTTCATTATTAACCTGGTAATATTTTAAGGATTTCTAGATTATTAATATTTTTATAAAGCTTGTTGTTGACAAGGATAGAGACAATGAAATGTTCAAACAATATTTGAGGAAAGTTCCTGCTCTGATAAATGTAGGCAGTAAGACAAAAAAAATAAATACTTATGTCCTGCAGTTTCCATCAGATAGGTCTGAGTGCTCTGCAAGACATTATTATTGGAATACAAAAAGTAAATATTCGAGCCATTTATTTGAGAATAACAACCTCAAGATTCCCAAATCTATTCTGTTCTGACTACTTCTTATATTCAAAAGACGTTTAATAATAAAGCTTGTCACATGCAGAACTGTTGTAGCTATAAAAAAGTAACTTTTAACAGCAGCTCTGATATTATACTGATTTACTGTGCTGAAGTGACTCCATAAAAATAAAACTTTGCATTTGGAAGATGGACAAAATCTCTTTGCAGTGCTGCCAAATTGTAATACCTTCAGTGGGATTCATCTGTGTTGATTTACATGAAGGTCCATTCACAGTCAGTACAGGTCTCGGTAATACAGTTAGGTCGTGGATCATCTCATCCCAAAAGCAGATGTCTACACTCGGTCAGATGAATCATACCTTAAAAACACCTACTTCTTTCTGGTAACTACACTAATACTCTTAGCCATATTGGGCATCCAGTTGAATTGCAAGAATCCCTCCAATATTCTAAACCCAGTAACTGGAGAGAAGATCCTCCAAGTCATCTGCAAGTTACAAGCACTGCACTTTTGGGTGTAGATGTACAGGAATAAAAAGCCAACCTATATAACCTGCGTTATATTGCTGTTATATGTGCCCAGTATCCTACAGCATTGCTGTAATGGTTCTAGCAGAAAGGTAACCAACTTTTGCCAGTTCCCACGTAACTTTAAGACTACAAAGGTGGAGGAATATATGCATTGTGTGATCCACACAGACCTCACAGCCTCCAAGAACCAGCATTAATTAAAAAGCGGCTTTGTTCCTTCTACTCTGACATCACATTAATAACAATTGCTGAACATAACTAATAAAATGCATTCCGTGTTGCACTGCTGATCAAATAAGATTTCAAATAGCTGCCCTACAGCTCTTAGGAAACATCAAGTTATGCTGCTGTTCCCACTGCATATCTACCAATAGTCTCTCTTGTAATTTGCAGTAGATAACTGCAGAATAAACTAGACTTTTGGCTGATGTGAACATCCACATCCACTAAAGAAATCTTGTTTCCCTATGGTTTTCCACATTTTCCCAAAACCAGAGAAGAGCCCTCTCAAAGGCATTTTCCCAGCATGTCACTCTCGGTGCTAAGAATGAAGCTTAAAAAGTGAAACTTCCACCAAAAAATGGTCTTCAGAAATGCTATTTACCTATCCTTTAGATTTACCTGATTTATTTCCACCTTCTGTGCCATATACATTAAAAATAAAATTCTGGAAACATTATACTTTGCATCCAATTCCCGTTTGGGAATGAACTAGGATTATTCCTACTTTATTTTTACAGAATATTCACTAGGATTCAACCATGGTATTGTGGTGCTTTACCTACTTGCCCGGCATANAACACCACAGCTTTAAAGTAGAACAATAGCAATTCTGGCAAAGACAACCAGCACCTCATAGCACCTATACAATATTCTCAATAATTTACATTCAAAAAATGGCTGTCTAAAGGCAGCCAAGGAAAACCTTATTAAATCTGATCTCATCCCAATGGAACTGCAAACAGGGAAAAATAAAAACAAATACACACAAACACAATCAGACTGGAACACAATACAATAACAGTGTTGCTAAATGGACTTTAAAAGGATGCAAGATTAGCATTTGGCTTCTTGAGGAATACAGGCTACACACAGCTTTTACACAAATGGTGGAAGCCAGGGAAGAGGACTGTTAGCTCAATCCATTTGGCATGGCCATACATAAAGTAGTTTTCATATTGCCAAAACAGCTTCTGGAATGATTATTTTGAGAAGAGATCTTTGTCACTGCTGTTTAAATTCAACTAGGCCAATCTCAAATACATATGTGCTACCATAAACTGTGTCTTTGCTTCTAAGCTGTATGTGGTTCCATTTATAAGGTCATCCCTAAGAAGAAAAAGGCAATATAGAAGTGTCTCTCAATATCCAGCTGGGCCTGCTGAGTCCATCAAGGTACACAGAACTTTATTGATGGTGCCAGTCCCAACAGTCTATAAAACAAATATTTGAGTGGCAAGAGCAATTCTGGCAGGTCATTCTTAAAGATACAGAACACCACCCTGTTGCCAGGGTTGGGGGTTTTTTGCTGCTAAGTTTCTGAGGGGTTTTTTTGTTTAATCTTAGCGGTTAAAAGATGTGGAAAACCCACAGGTCCTCCCATACTTTCTATCCCAGGCTTTTCTGAACACTCACAACCTTGAACTCTGCCTATGCTATGAAGCAGGGAATAATCATTCTACTTTATAGCTTTAAGTGTCATATTTGACAAACAGGCTGCTACCATCTCCAGACTCACATTCAAGCAGTCTATAGGAGGCAAACTACACCTCTATTTATCCCAATGAAGAATTCTATGCATCCGTATTTTAAGATAATACTCAGACACCTAAGTTTAAAGCATGAGCTCTGAATCCACATTAGTTTCTCGCATAGGGACTGAGGAAAAGCTAAGTAGAACTTCTCAAAGGAGAACAAATTCCTTGAACATTTGTTTAAACTGAGAAATCAAAGTATTCTAAATTATTTTAAGGGTTTCAAAGAAAGATTTGCTAGACAGTGGGATATAATCTCATAGTTCCCACTCCAATGGGAAGATAAAACAAAATGTTGAAGGCCAAGTTGTCTGTAGTTGGTAAACTCAATTTATAGGCTGAAGCAACTGGAGAACAATTGCTGCTAACACATGGTGAAAGACCCCCAAACAAGAGAAAAACAGGTAAGGAATACATGTTGATGACTGAAAACCCACTGCTTAAGCAAGCAAAGGTACTACTGGAACTGGAAAGCTGTAAACACTCCAAAGACCTAAATCTAAACATGGAGTATGCTACCTCCAAAACTTCAACACTCCTGGGACATTTAGCCATTACTGAGGTCCTGCTATCAGACACTGTAGATCATTACAGAGCTCTATACTCAGTCAAAACAGCTTCTCTGGTAAACAGACTGCCTTTATCTCAGCTTGTGACTGATCAGTTTGCTACTACCTTAACTTATGACTTTGAGAGTAGGGAACGCTATGAATTTCAACTTCTACTTGAAAGCTATTGGAACAACAGTTAAAACTCAAGAGATTTTTTCCAAAAAGCAAAGATGATTCAAAGCTATTTCCATTTCTCTTTAAACTAAGTAACAAGGAGTACAAGTATTTTACACTTCTATACTACTTTAGAAAGCAGTTTACTCATTTTAAAGTAGAGTCCAGGTTGAAAGAAATAGTATGCTTCAATTCCAAATTTTGCTGTTCAGCCCAACCTTGCATACTCCTCCTTTCTTGTAACAGGCCTGTTGATACTGGGTTGTTTTATAATCAGTCTGGTTTGGGACGGAAAGAACAAGATCATTCAGTTCCAACCACCCTGCCATGGGCAGAGACACCTTCCACTAGATAAGGTTACTCAAAGTGTGTATCCAATCCGGCCTTAAACACCTTCAAATCACGGTACTTTGCTCCTACTTTAAAATTAGTCTTATTTCCAGCCCCAGCAGTGCTGCAGCTCTCTACCTCTCTTTCTTCCCACCCACCCACTCCCTGCACAGCTGCCAGTGTTCCTCCTCTAACCCACATCAGCATAACAAGTACCCTGATAAAGCAAGTTCAGCAGCCCAAGTGGAACACAAACTTCAGTTAGGCTGGCTAATAGTATCGGTTTACCAAACTCTGACTTCGCACATCCACAACCATGTTGCAACTGTACAGCAAATGCCTAGAAATGAATGAAGCAGATTAAGAGAACTTTTAAGTTTATTACATGTTTTCTGAACTCAACTAGACATCCAAGAAAATACATTGAAGCATTAAATAGTTGGGGTTGGAAGGGACCCTGAAGATCATCTAGTTCTAAACCCCTTGCCATGGGAAGGAACATCCCACTAGATCAGGCTGCCCAAGCCCCATCCAACCTGACCTTGAACACCTCCAGGGATGGGGCAACCACAGCTTCTCTGGGCAACCTGTGCCAGTCCTTCATCACTCTCATGGTGAAAAATTCTTCCTTATATCAAGCCTAAATTTTCCCCTCTTTAGTTTATATCCATTCCCCCTTGTCCTATCACTACAAGCCTTTATGAATACTCCCTCCCCAGCTTTCTTGTAGCCCCTTTCAGATACTGGAAGGTCGCTATAAGATCTCCTTGGAGCCTTCTCTTCTCCAGTCTGAACAAGCCCAACTCTCTCAGCCTGACCTTGTATGAGAGGTGCTCCAGCCCCGGATCATACTTATAGCCCTCCTCTGAACCTGTTCCCACAGCTCTATATCCTTCTTGTGGTTGGGATTCCAGAACTGGACACAGTGCTCCAGGTGGGGTCTTACAAGGGAGGAATAGAGGGGCAGAATCACCTCCCTCACCCTGCTGGCCACACTTCTTTTGATGCAGTCCAGGATACGGTTGGCTTTCTGGGCTGGGAGCACACACTGCAAGCTCATGTCAAGCTTCTCATCAATGAGCACCCCCTGGTCTTTGCTCTCAATCACATCTATCCCATCGTGTACTGAACTCAGGGATTGCCCCGACCCAGCTGTAGGACCTTGCACTTGGCCTTCTTGAACCTCATGAGGTTCTCACAGCCCCACTTATCCAGCCTGTCTGAGTCCCTCTGGATGACATCCTGTCCTTCTGGTGTGACAACTGCACCAACAGCTTGGTGTCATCTGCAAACTTGCTAAGGGTGCACTTGTTCTCGCTGTCTATACCATTGATGAAGATATTAAATAGCACTGATCCCAGTACAGACCCCTGAGGGACACCACTTGTTACAGATCTCCATCTGGACTTTAGGCCACTGACCAGTACATGGGGTTTTCCCAAGTCAGTATTTATGTAAAAAATAGTCCTGCTTCTTTTTTTACCATGTACAGCAGAGAGATGTGTCAGCTTGCTGGGAAAATACACAGTCACTTTTCAAATTAGGTAATTGTTTTAATTTGAAGGGTATTTCGCCTACAGTCTTGTTTTATTCAAATTGCACTATCTTCACTTGAGGGACTGCAGTAGAAAGAGGAACTCACCAATTAAAAAAAAAAAATTGCCTGTGGCAACTTACTTTTGAATCAGAAGCAGGAATCTTTCTACAGTCAGAAAGCAAGTGGCTCAGATCCCTTGTCCATGATCAAGGGTTTTGCACTGGAGTTGCAGATTTCTTTTTTGAAGTAAGGATGTGCCAATGACCCAAATCCACTTTAGAAACCAGGGCCCTTAAGAAATACGCATGCAGTTCAACCACTTGAGCCTTGCTTACTGTCTTCCTTTCCCCCCTGCCCCGTAGCCCAGTGATAAACTTCAAAAACAACTACAGAACTTGTTTCAAAATCAGTCCTCTGTCACAAGTTAGTAATGTATGCAAGGTAATAACGCAATTTTCTCCCACATAAAAGCTTCAAGTAAGCATTTGCCTGAAGCACTGGAGAGAAGGTATCAAGTAATTAGGAACGTTCTTTTGCTCAACCTGACTTTACAAGAGTGTTTCTTGTTAATAATGGTGTAATTTTCTTAGTTACTTCGCACAACTGTTTCATGCATTCTTTGATGTTAAATGTTTATGGTTTTGTACATTCTCTCTGGCCACTAGAAAAGAAAGTAGCTGTTCAGTCAGTTCAACTACAGCACTGACATCCTCAAAGCATGTTTGAAGTGCAAGTTCATAGTAAACAGTAAATATCTCCACAGCTTCCCAATTGCTGATGTAAGTTTTGACAGCATCACTGGAATCTTTTTATGAAAATGATTTTTCTGTTTCTTAAATTAGCCAAAGAAAAAAGGATGCATCATTAAACTGTCACAGTAGATAAAAGTTAAATAAGAAATATAGTTAGTCAAATAGGAGATTTTGCTACTATTCAAAATTCAGCTAGATCATCTGCATAGGTCCCAGTGTCTAACGGGTCATATTCACCTGAAGAACTCTGCCTGACCAGCATACTGTTAGGAAAAAATTGCAAAAATTGTATTAAAGCATTTCATCTTATTTTAAAAATCTTTTAGAAGTCCAACTTTCCAATTTCAAAACTAGATTTCTCATAAGCAGTCAGTTATTCATGCTTAAGTACAACCACATTAAAATTTCTTTTAAATTCTTTTCGGTTTTCCCCTGTCTTGTTTTTAGATTAGATATAACGGGCAAAATACCAGCCTTACAAGTTTACTGTTACTGGGAAATTCCACTAAATAATATGGAAATTCCATCTACAGCATCTTAACAAACTGACACAACCCTGGAATAAAGACCAGTTTCTTTAACAACACTGCATTCAGAATCAAGTGTTTCAACAAAATTCCTTTCTTAAATTTAACAGCCTGGGTCAAATTGTGTGAACATGCCTACTTAGCTCTTCAGTACCTTCCTTCAATGAATGAACCTGCTGACAACAAAGAGCACTCTACTCCTTAGTCAACCTGCCTCTTAATGAAGATATGCACCATTTTCCTTTATCCTTCAGACAGGTAATTTTCTTAAGAGGCATCTCTATCTTATGCACTAAAACTTTCAACTAGATACACACCTGAGAATTTTTAATTCACTAGTGTATATACTTCCTTCCTGTTACCTTATGATCCAGGATTCTTTTCCACTACCAAAAGTACTAATTGCTTACCAGAGACATTACAATCTGATTAGGTACTGGAACAGAGCTAGGTTGGCCTCTGCGGATTTAAATCTTCACTTGAGAAAAAGTTCCATACAGCAGTTCCACTACATTGCTAACTCTGACAGTCTAGTTTCTAAACAGCTTCCAATTAAAATGATCCTGGCCTCATCACTGCAATCATCCTTTTAAACACTCCTGATGTTTCTGATGGTTTCAGCTTTTCAATCTCCCACTTTCTACTGGTGAAAGAAGCAAGAATGCAAACAAATCTAACCTACCCTTGAAATACTATTCTGTAGACTATACATAACATAATAAGCTCATAAGCTTATTAACTGGAGCAAGCATGGTTAAAGCTTCTTTCAGCATCATATAGTTGTCCACCATATTAAAGACTGCATAGATATGTCTACTGATTTTTGTGGAATTCCTGGGGGAAGAGAATACAGGAATTTTTGGCAAATACATCCTCTACTTCGAATTACACTTGCACAATTAGTATCATGTACCTTTGAATCCTAGAACAGTTTGGGTTGCAAGGGACCTTAAAAATGATCCAGTTGAATCACCTCTGCCATGGGCAGGGACACACCTTTACACTGGATCAAGTTGCTCAAAGCCCCATCCAAACTGGCCTTAAACATCTCCAGGAATGGGGCATCCATGACTTCTCTGGGCAACCTCTTCCAGTACCTCCCCACATGCACAGTAATAAATTTCTTCCTAATACTGAATCAAAATCTACCCCTTTCAGCATAAAACCATTACCCCTCGTCCTATCACTACAGAACATACTTTTTTTTTTCTAAAAGAAGGGTGTTATAAATAGAAAAATAGGAATGTTCTCTAGATAGCAAAAACTTGGCATATTAATCAGTAAACTAGTTTCGTAACTTCCTAGCCAAGAGGTTTGTCCATTACAGGCTATCATAACAATAATACGTAACTACTGTAACAATGCTAAATGCTTTTTACAATATATTACCTCCAGCACTGCAAAATTTTTCAACTCAAAGTAAGTACAAATCAATAAAAGTATGAAAAATAAGTATGAAAAATCTTTCTTATAAATATTCCTATACTGTATATTATTCTTGCATATCAGTACTTCCAAATCACCTTCAGTTTGTTTTAGGTTAAACAATTCAATTCTTGAGGACACCACAGCAGAAACAGGACTTGTGAAAGGATGCACAGATGTGACCATGTATGAGTGTGAGTTTAGGCTCACACAAATAAAATATTGACCTTTTGTAAGAGCAAAGATGAGGAGAACTCAGTTTAAGCAAGTGGCAATATGAAAGATTAAATGGAAATAATCATATGTAGAAGGCAGATTAACAAAAATCTTAAATCATATTAGATTAAGATTGATCTTCACTATAAGAAAGCTCAAACAAAGCTATCATAACCTTCAAACTAATAAAAATCTTAATCTTATCAGACTGAAAGAATAAAAGAATACACTACTTAGAGAAATACACACATTTAAGTTAATTTCAAAAGCTGTATTTTCAAAGCCAAATGAAGTGATAACTTTGGAAACTCTAGATATCAAGATCAGATGAGAGTGGAAAAGGGTTTAAAATCATCTGGGTAAGGACTGACCATGGAACATAATAAAACAGCAGATGCCATCTGCATACATGAGGGGCTATCAAGGGTTAGGTCTTCATTCCTTGCCTTACAGACCTCTGAACTGCATGGGTAAACAAATATTTCTGGACATTAATAAGCTGAAATAAGAAAGAAATACATCACTGAAATCCTTGTTTAGTAATTCTGAAGTATTTATTCCTTAATTTACAGCAAGTATCAAACACATTTGTTAGTTTGGACACTCCCCAAGAATTTATATCCTGGGAGTGTGCAAATATTACAAAGAAAAAAAAATCCTTCTACTACTTTTTGGTATTGCCACTAGCAAGTTTTCATCATGATATGTATTTCAATTAACAGTTTTTTCACCACACCACTTCCCAATCTATTTTGTGTACAGATTGATGGTAAAGAACAAACAAGTATGTTTACACTTGCAAGCAAAATAAATACTTTTGAAAAGGAATGGAATCTCAATATATATAACTTTTCAGCTTTCATGTTCCTCGTTTACATTTAAACATACCATAGAAGTACTACGACATCCAGATGCTTACAAACGCTGTCCTTTAAGTATAGCCTACTACTCAACTAGTACTCAAAGCACCACCCACAAAGTTGGTGCAAATGGCAGATATTTAACAGCCTTCTTCAACACACCAGTTGTAGCTTGCACAATCAAATAGTAAAGAATAGCCATGTGAGGAAAACTAAGACACACGTGAACTTAGCCAAGATAGTTCATAGCATTGCCTGTAGACACTTGCACACAACCTAGTACTGCATTTACAAACCCTCTCTTACAGTGTTCCCCACAGTTCACAACATTCTGTGCCTGATAATCTGGGGTGTTTTTTTGAAATGCAACAACAAAAGCCTTACCCACATCAAATAAGTTAACCATTGGACATTCAGAAAACAAGCAGCAAGTTCTCCAGTGCTAGCACCACTGAAGCCTGACAAATAGCTGATTCTGTCACACCTTAAACTTCAGGAACAGTACAGAAATCAGAACTCCAAATTTTCTTTTCTATGGACGTTATTTCAAAGCTTAATGCATGTGGCAGTGCAGATTATACCCATGCTAGAAGGCTTTGCTACCAGCCTACTTTTGCAAGTGGAACACTTATCAACCACCACCACAGTAAACTCCTTCACATGTCTTGATGCTACTTCCTTTGCAATTACCCATGCTAACAAGCCTCGTATTCAAGTGAGCATTACAATTCATAATTCACTCCAGATCTTAAAGTTTGGAAGATTTTTTTCACAGCATTACTTGATTAGTTATTAGTATCTTCACAGAAAGAGCCAATCTTCTCCCAGGTAAACTTGTCTGTATGTTGGAAGTTGAAGGAACATGTTATTCTAGAAAAGCGAAGGACTGTTTCTGCTTGGTTACAGTTTACTGAAGATAAAAGGCATACGCTGATTATACTTGAAACTCAGTTCCTCTTTAACTGCCTATTTCTCAACTAATCTGGATATAGGCACAACATTCCACCTGAAGGCTGGCTCAGTGAAGCACTTTTCAAATCACATTGTCCGCTCTGTTCAAAACAGACTTATTTCTACCAATCTTTCTTCAGGCTTCTTTTTGTGTCATATGTCACTGCCCGGCACACATGCACAAGCAGTCAGTCTGCTCATCTTTCTGCAGCTTTTCATAGTTTGTAATTCTATTGTGCTTCGTACCTAGGACATCCCTTCCAGTGCAGTTTCCTTGCTGTTTTATTTCTTCAGTTCAATCATAGCATTCTCATAATCTACATCACGAAAGTCATTTACTATCCAGCTTTCTAGGGTTATATTCTTCAGTTTGTTTCTTCAGGTCACTCCTCAAACATTTTGCACAACCAGAAAAGGTGACAGATTCACACTTGTTTCTCCCTCCTTCCACCTTGCAAAAATTTAAGAACTCCAACCAAAATGTTTTTCCTCAATGTGAACAGATTCTGACACTAACACATTCCCTCCCCCCCAAATCCTAACTTAAGTTTACAACTTCTTTAATATTGGTTGGAAAATGGAATTTGAATGAAAATTCATTCAAATGGAACCAACTCACACAGTCAAAAAGAAGGAATAGAGCTACATGTTTACTGTTGCTACAATTCATTCTTTCATCTATCCTTGGTCCTCCAAAGTAGATGTTTGAATAGCACTAATGTTTTCATTCTTATGATGCATTCTTTCGTCTTATGATTCTTTCATTCTTATTATGCGTTTAATTTCTCACTCAACTAGAGACCCCTCTTCCCGCTATATTTAAACAGAACATCTGGGAATTGAGCTATGCTGTTCATGACCTCAAAACTCCTCAGATGATAATTATATTGCCTCTCAGCCTATGTTGCAACCCCTGAGCTAGCTGCATCTCTGACCTCTTTCGCATTTCCAAGTACCTCATCTTGAAATATCTTGAAATACACCAAAGCCTGAGCTTTTTCTGTTCTTCGCATACAGAACTTTACAGATCTACTCCTCACAGACGTGTATCAGCAGTAACAACTCCTGAATCAGCCAAGCTTAAACAGGCTTTGGGTCTCACAGATGTTCCCATTCTGGGACTTCTGACTAGGCAGTCTGACTACTTACATAAATTACAGGCTAAAATTAAAGACTGAATTCATACACTAATGCAGACATCCACGTAGGTGAAGAGGCTCAGCATACCCTGTTAATAACATACTCAGGACTTTCTCAGATATTCCAAAGCAAGGCTCTCTCTCCAATTGTCCCAAATACTCCTTTCTCTCCAGAGGGAAGGGGAATTCCAGAGGGAATTCTCCTTCAGGAATTGCTGCAAACACTTTGCATATTCAAGCTGTAATCCTCCTGCTTAGAAAAGCTGGCAGGATGGTAAAGGTTTCCTAAATGCCTTTTGGGACAAGGGCCAATACTTGCTTAGGAATGGCCCATCTGGGGCAGTCTGAGGACTACACTCCTCTCTCCACGTAGAACTTGCCACGTGAGCCCTCACTGCACGATCCGATAAGCGCATCCTCCACTAATACCTACAGAGAAGCTCAATTTCCATCACTCAAGTTTTTTTTTTCCAGGATCTTCACCTATATCCACTAGAGGATGCTTGTATGCATCTTCTTCTGAGATGAAGCTGCAAGTGACCCATTAGAAAAAAGGGAGCTAGTAACAAAACAGAAAAAAAACGAGGGAAGCACTTTCAGACCGCAGGAGTTCTGCACACCTGCAGCTGGTCGGTTGTTCTTGACGTGTTTGTTATTATTATTAAAAAAAAAACAAAACAGAAACAAATGGACACAGGCTACGACGGCGGTCCAGGAGCTTCCCAAAACTTCCTCGCTGCCTTTCCCCTTTCAGCAGGACGATGAAAACAACTCAAGTTTTAGACCACGACATCACCAGACCCTTCCAGGCTGACCTCGCCCAGGCAAGTGTCGCTGCTCGCCCACACTCGCCACCGCCGGGACGGGGACGCGCAGAGCTGCCCTCCAGGCGAACTCCACTCAAACCAGCCTGTTCCCTCGCCAGGCTTTACAGCCTCTTCCCTCGCGAGGTTTTCCAGCTTTAACATCCCCGTGGATGAAGGTTTTCCGCCCCTCGAGGAGGAGCGGGACGGCTCCCGCCGCTCCTCTCTCCGTCCACAGCGCGAGGTCCTGGGAAAGTAAAATTCCTGCCTTCCCTTCCGAGGTGGGAAATTTAAAAGGCAAACCCAGTAATTTACATACAAAACAAAACAGAAAAAAACCCAAA
>WAAB01006295.1:48246-66284 GCA_013389865.1 Piaya cayana | reverse complement strand
GGCGGCTCCCGAGGGGGCAGGGAGGGGGCGGCCGGGGGCAGCATGAGGTACCGCTTGGGCGGCGGGAGGCAGCGCAGGCAGACCGAGTGCAGGCAGGGCAGCAGCTTGGGCCGCCGGCTCTGGATCGGCTGCCCGCACACGCCGCAAGTGTCCAACAGGTTGAGCGGAGCCGCCTCCCCGCCCCGCTCCGACGGGCCCTGCCGGCTCTCGGCCTCGTTCTCTCCGCTCGGCGACGTTCGATCCGACGGGCAGGGCGCACCCCCCGCTGCCGGCACCGCCGCCGCTCCCGCCGCCTCTTCCATTGTCCTGCGCCACCGGAGAGGAGGCGGGGCGGCCCCCGCCGCTTCCCGCCCGCACCGATAACACCAGCAACACCTCCCGCTCCTCCTCCTCCGCGCCGCCCGCGGTGTTTGTGTGCCGGCCCCGGGAGGCGCCCGCCCACCCGCCGCGCCGAGCGCCCGCCTGCCCGCCCCTCGCCACGCCCCCCACCCCCCCACCGCCCCGCGACGCGCGGCGACCGCGCCCCTGCGGGAACCCGACCCAGCGCCGCCAGGAGACACGCCCCCCGTAAGCCACGCCTCCACAAAGGACCCGCCCCTCACAAAGCCACGCCCCTCACAATGCCACGCCCCTCTTAGGCAGCGCCCCTTCGCTATTTGAGACCGTGCTCCCTTTTAGACCACACCCTAGAAACCACGCCCCTTCATTGTGTGGACCACGCCCCCGCCACTGACCACGCCCCCCAAAGACCACACCTCCGCCCTCCCATTGAGACCACGCCCCCCCTCATGAGACCACACCCCCTTCCCCTTGTGACCGCTCTTCCTCTGAGACCACGCCCCTTATTCTCCCTGAGGCCCCGCCCCCGGGGATGGCTCGGGGTGGTGGCAGCTGCTGCCTGTAGGACCCGTAAGGTTTGAAAAGATGTCTAACATCATCCAGTCCAGCCATCAGCCCAACACCACCGAACCGTGCCCCGAAATGCCATGTCTATGTGGTTTTTTGAACACCTCTAGAGACGAGGACGCCACCACTTCCCCTGGCGCCTGTTCCAATGCTTCACTGTTCTTTCTGATACAAGAAGTAGTCACAAAAAGTGGAATATTTTTCATTTAAGCTAAAGTTTTGTCTAAGTAACTGTGGTTTTTTGAAAGTTAGGCAGAACGTCCTCCTGACAGCATGTTTTCTTTCAGACATGTTTCCCAGCCACTGCTCGCTCTCTGGAGATGACGAGGCCTCGTGTGCGGTGGGGTCTGTGCTGAGCACCTCTGTCTGCTGCCATCACCTCTGCTTGCAGCCTCTCCCCATCCCAAAGTCGAGGTCAGGCAGAGCTGGAGCCGCTGTAAATTGGTGAGAGGTTTGATTGCTGAGAAGTTCATTACAACATTAAAATTAGTCCTTGGAAAGTAATAGAATATGCATAAGATTTCTGGGAAGGTTTATCCATATGCATGTAAGCGGGATGTGCGTTCTGTAACCGGCTCTTGTCTCCCTGCACAAAATGGGTGGAGATCACTCCCTCGTGCTGCCCAGCCCTGATAAAGGGTGTTTGCTTTCTAAAACTCCAAAATGAGTCTTAGAGAGTTTATTTGCCAGCATTTTTGCTATCATTTCCATATTGATTTTTTTTCCTAATATCCAACAAAAACTTCCCCTTGGTGCAAGTTGAGGCCATTTCCTCTCATCCTGTCACTTGGGAGAAGAGACCAGCACCTCACTACAACCTCCTTTCAGGTCCTTGCAGAGAACAATAAGGTCTCCCCTCAAGCCTCCTTTTGACCATGCTACACAGCCTCATTTTCCTCAGCCACTCCTCATAAAACTTGTGCTCCAGACCCTTCACCAGCCTTGTTGCCCTTCTCTGGATGCAATTTAGCAGCCCACACATGCTGTGTTGAAGGCTTCATGCCAGCACTGCTGGAGACCATGGTCCTCTAAGCCATCCCCAAAGTATCTGAGTAGAATGCCTACTCTATGGCCGGCAGCATGCAGGCAGCTTGGCACTGGCTGGGGGACAAGTCTTCACCTCTTTAAGAGCTAGTTAAATAGATTGTCCTTCTCCTCTGCTTTATGTGCAAGTCTCTGTAAATTCTGGCCCACGTTTAGTTTGGCAGATCACGTCTATGTTGTCATGCACAATGCAGAAATGAAGCTAATTGCAATGGGTAAAATTTAAAAAGTATGAAGGAAACGTATATTTCTGGTTTGGTTGCAACATTTTATTGAATCGAATGCTTTAACTTACATGTGTATGCAGAAATATAATAGTGCTTACACATTGGTCACAAGTTAATTGTACACCAACCCAAGCACCTCAGAATATTCCAGATGGCTCTGCACTTAAATCCCAGAGCAGTCAACATGCTTCCTGCTTCTTTGAAATGCAATCAAGACCCAAACATTGGATCTGTAATAAATAGGAGTATAAAAAAAAAGAAAAAATACATATTTGTTTAGTGCATAGAACAACTGCACAGAGGAACATCGTTATGATTCAGCATGTCTGACAGCCATAATTTACCATGATAACAGAAGAACAGTACTATAAGTTGTTTCAAGAGGGAAAAAGCAGATTTGTCTTTATAATGAGGAATTGTTAAGAGACAAGTATTATTCTTTACTTAAGATTATCAAGAGGGGACAAGCCACACCTTCTCAACTCTTGACCTGCCAATAGATAGGGGAAAAAATGTCACCAGCAGCAGTCTCCTGAAGCACACGTTCTGTCTTTCAGTCCAGTTGTCTCTCTCCCTTTGCTTAGATTCAACCAGTGGTAGGGTAGAGCCCTGTATTTCCCTGGTCCCACACACACAGGCCTGGCTATCCAACACCCTACAATGATGTTCGAAAAACTGCATGTGATGGGAGCTAACATGCCAAGAGCATGTAAGTGTTAAGGAAAAAATGGGTTTGGGAATTAAGAGTAAGGATCATGGTACAGGTTCTGTAAGGTGCAAGAGTATAAACTATGCCGTTAGAAAGGGTCTGTTGGGAAGCAGGCAATAACTGAAGTATGTTTGATTAGTTTTAATAGCAAACAGGACTGGAAAGTAAATGAGTAATATATTTGTGAGGGATGGTATCAAGTCATAAGATTATTATATTAGATGATTTCTGTAACTAATATAAGTTGTTTCTCCAGTGGTTGTCAGCATAGGAAAACAGAGATATTATCTAACGATATGAAGATCACCCTGTGAAGGTTACGAGCAGACACTTTGTTGGAAATTATGATACCCATGAGACAGTATCCTAGAGATTAGTAAAATGATACAATTATATTTCCTGCAGTTTGTTTACTTGGGATGTTTGCAAAGCTCACATGATCTGTCCTGTAAAATCTGTATTCACATGGCATCTGAACTGCATCTGATTTAAAAGAAATGTTTGAACTTGCATGATTGGAATTTGAATGTAGAGCCTTCTCTCCTTCCTGCTACTGGTGGTATCATATTAGGAGTACTCAGGGTAAGAGCAAGAAGTGTTAGGGAGGTACAGAAATAATCATCCCAAGATAACCAGTGGCGCGGTATAGGAAGATGAGAGTGAAGGAAATGCTTTCAAGTGTAACTACATTGCTCATATAAAATGTGGAAACAGTGAAAGATACTACACCCCATCATATTCATCTGGGTGCACTGCTTTTGGACCACAACCTCACTGAGTTTGGCCACTAGGTACCCCAGACAGGGCTGGCCTGGGTCTTGTTGTAAAAGGCAATATAGACAAGCCTACCATGGGACAATACTTTCTGTACTGTCTTTAGTCTGAAAACAGCTGCCAGTTTTGTCTAGTGTCTGTCAGAAGCAGGGTATGACATTTTGGGCTCTCCAGTGTTTCACTGGAATAACACAAACCAATGGAGAAAAAAATGATGATGGTGACAAGCTGGTGGAGTCAGCTTAGGAAGCATGGAACTTGTGTTGAGTAGCTGCAGGAAAGAACCAGAAGCTGAGATTACTTCATCTCTCCTTCCCTCTTCTGTGCTCACAGAAGACCTTAAGTGTTTGCTATACTGCTTGTTGCTTCTGTCCACAACATGTGAATTAAAACCTTTGCTTCTTCTGTACATCCCCATTAAGGTAAATTCCAGAAGAATTATTCCTCCAGCGTTTTGCCTTCTGTTTACATATACACCTTGTTACCATAATCTAGACCTTTGCCATTTGTAATCTAGATTCCTGGAACATACTCCAAAAAAGGTTACTTATCAGAAACTTCAGCTGCTGAAGGAAATGGCTGCCAATTACCCAGAGAACTTCTCAGTGGAAGGCTCATAATTAGGGGCTCCTTGCATTCAGAATTTACTTGTTGTCTCTGATTTTTTCCTTTTGTATGTGGTTTAGTTTGTCTCCTTCCTGTATTTCTAGATTTTTTAGCAGTCAGTCATTCAGGTTTACAAAACACTGTGCTTCCCGGATTACCCCTTAACATTGGAATGTATATTTCTTCCTCCTAAAACAGCCATGTGACACTAAACCATCTCTTTCTCAAGTTCTTTCATAGACCAAAATAAAGCCGTGGGGCTTTCAGTGTGATCTGGACAGCTCAGTTTTATTCTTTATGTAGCAACAGTGAAGGAAGTGGCTGAGGACACTCAGCATTCCATTTGTATCATTAAAAAATGCTTTTCCCACTGTGGTTATCCAAGAGGTGGATACAGCACCTTTTTGGCCAGACTCCGCTACCAGCAACATGAAGTAGTCACTGAGAGGATCTGTCCTGAAATATACAGCATTGTCTTGTCTAGCTTTTTTTTGGAAGAATGAATGTCTTAATATATGGTTGGTTTTGCTGTTGAGTGAAATCCATAAAATATAAAAGATTTTCACTGGGTGCAAGATGAGTGCATTAGAAATTTACAGTCAGGAAGATTTAATGTATTAACCTTTCCAGCAACAGTGAAGAAGGAGAACTTCACATACCAGAACAGCTGTAATAAGCAGTGAATGAAAGCCTAGCTATGATAGCTAAATTAGGAATTAATCTAGAATATGTCTTGTTTAGGCCTGCAGACTGCCTTTTTGAACTCCACAGCCAACAACCCATAAAGCTACATTAAGTGACCTACTTGTCCTCTCAGCCGGGGTAGAGTGAGAGAAACCTGGTTCAGATAATTTTCCTATGATTTTCAACTTCCTATTTTCAATTCTTCACTCAACCAACATACACACACACACACACACACACACACACACACACAAATATTTTCTTCCAAACTGAGGGATGGTTTCTTAGAAACCATCTTTATATCCTATTATGTATGTTATTTACTCAGGTCAAATATTTCTTCAGCTCTTGGCAAATAACCAAAGTTACTCATCTTTCACAACTAAGAGATTCCTTTGACCAGCTTGGTCTCAGCTGGGAGCTCACCACAGATAAGGCTGGGTCCAACACCCTAGAGTGGGCCAGCTACCCTGTAATGTTTCCAGTGCTCCACCCAACAGGTCTTCACTATGCAATAACACCACTACCACATAGCTTCCCTTTAGTTTCATGTTCACCATGCTTTTGCAAATTAACCCTAGGGTCATCTGGTTGAGTCCCCTTTCATGGAAAAGGTGCTTACCCAAGGGGGAGAGGCAATGTGCTAATTCTGAACACCCAGTATTAGATTAGAACTGCTGAAAATGACTGGTATTCACAAAGCCTTTTTATTCCAAAACTTTTTTTTTTTAGGGTTAATTTTCACTTCCATAGGAAACTCCATAAACAAATGGAATTAGCAAGGCTAAATATGAATACATCCCAGGTAATGTTTCCTGACAATACTCTATCCAGTTGTTTTATCAGGCAGTTATAGGTCCCATCTCTAATCCTCATTGGACCTTTGGAAACTTACTTTTCCCATAGGGATAACCAGGATGCTAAGACTGCCTGTGCAGAGATGCTGGGGTTCAAAACAGAATTCCTTCCCTCTTCAAGTCAAGCTTTACATCCTCAATGGACGTGGGGCATCCCAGGGTTGCAAGTATAGACAACATCACCGATATTTTAAGAGCACAGTTGCAAGCCAGCCCCTGATGAGTTAAACTTGAACAGTCATCCAAATAATCAGGCCAACAGACCATATTCCTAAATTATCACAGGGCAGCTCCAATTCCGTCACATCCAGTTTCTTTACCGACACGTAAGAGGCCAGAAATAGCTTTCTACAGCAGCACAAGTAAGTCTGTTGGGTATTATACTCATTTCAAGGAACTTGGGAATTATCCAGTGGAGGCCACAGCTTCTACTGGTAAATCTCAGTAATCTCAGGAATTATAAGGTAGGGGGTATAGCTGTAGCACCTGTGGATTTCAAATTAAGTCATAATTGAGTACTTAGCTCCCTACCTGCCTAAGAACTTCCTTCCTTGTCCCTGTCTCTTTCTCTTATGAGAGTTTCCTACTCAGGTTCTTGTTAGTGTTAGCGCTATTGTTAGAGAAAAATGAAGCATTGCGGACTCCTGTTATTACATGTTTCTGGGAAGGTCCAATGAGAATCTGGACCTACTGAACTGTGTTTCTCAACCAACCTGGCTGCACTGGGAGACTGTAACCCACCAGGATTAGATTCTGCCCTGACTTCATTTGTGGAAAAGGACTTCCTAAACTTCTTTTTGTTTTTCAGGGAGGTTGTGTTGCAGGGCAGATATTGCTTCAGCAGTCACTTTCAGCATCACTAGTGATGGTAGCAGATGAGTGCACATGGAAAGGAAGCCCTGTCTGACATCTTTTTTTCACTTTCCTAGTGTGAGTCTTTAACTGTAAGGAGAATCAAAATATCATTTAACAAAAAAAATCCTAGGTTTCAGAATGTGCTTCAATTCAGATTAGGAAAATGTTTCCCCAGCTTTAAAATACTTTGTAATGAACAGCTTTTGAGACATAGTCTGGATTTGATTAAAAACTATGTTTTCAGTAAAAAAGTTTTGTTTGGCTTTTGGGCTTTCATTTCTTACTATGCTAAGTAAATGTTATACTGCAACATAGATTATTTGGATTATTTTCTTTTTCCCCAAAAAAGCCCCTAAAAGACATTTACTAAACACCTAGTACTTTTACGCCAAATTCACAATTTTCCAAAGCATTTTTTTTTAAAAAAACCCAATCTAAAACCCAATTATAATGAAAAAAATCCCCAAACCTTTGCAGGCTGCAAAGGAAAATGGTCATTATCTTATTACTGGTATTCCTACTGTCACCTCATTTGCTGACCCCACCTGGTTTCAGTAATGCCTTCACAGGCTGTGCCATTTTTTGCACGTAGATCTTTGGCTCAATACCCACAGTAAGGTACATTTTGTTCTCTTCTTAAATTTCTTGAGTGTCAGAGGTTTGTTTTTCCTCTTGTTGACAACAGATCACACTAAGTTACTAAGAACAGCTCAGGACCAAAAATACATTCATTTTCACTTCTGTTCTGAAAAGTAACTTTTAAATGGAGTTATGCAATCACATATTTATTTTCCCAGTGATTTTAAGGTCAAATATGCTCAGTTTACATGTAACACACACACACAAAAATATTAATCTATCTGTTAAGCTATACCGTTGTATAATCTAAAGGTCATGATATTCTTTTATGATCAACAGTACTCCTAATGAACTCTTATTTTTGACCAGAAAGTCTCTTTCTCTCAACTTAATCTTTCAGAGCCATCTATATAAATCACATTAAGGAATCAGATAGGAAAAATAGCATCTTTCTCTTTCACTTCATTTTTAATGTTGTGTATATTCAGATATGCCCTACTTTGCACTCAGGCATTACATCTGTATGAGGGATTTGCATCAGTGTGACTAAATTGATTTTGCTGCATGACTGCGCATTTGCCTAATGTAAACAAGGCCTTTACTGTTGGCTATGCTGAACTAACAAGAAAAACTTTAAGGATGTTTGGAGGTAGGATTCTGAATACACATAAAGGGAAAATAAAAATGGTTGGTTGGAGTCTACATGTTACTACTTTTACAGAGTTGGTTCTCAATGAAGCAAAGCTTATTAGAAATTCAGAATTCATCAATTTAAGCCAGAGGAGTATGCTACAAATTTCCTAGGAGAAAGATATAATTAACCTTATCTTGATTACTGAAAATTTTATTTGCAGTAGCAATCAACTAGTAAATAAAATGTTCACCTCTTTAAAAGCTTTTGAGTTACTTACAACTAAACTAAGCCCATAGTGCAGAAGAGGCACCAGGACCAGCTGGAGCCAAACCAACTCCTCTGTTTTATTATGCAGCTTCTCTGAACAGCCCTGAATAGAGGGTGGGACAATGAAATAGAAGATAAACAAGTCACAATCCTGACCAAAAGCCACAGTGGATAGACACAGGGCTGTATTACCTGAAATAAAACCTTCTGGCCATGAGAATCTCAACATGGACTGGCAATGTGTGCTTGAAGCCCAGAAGGCCAAGGGTATCTTAGGCTGCATCAAAAAAACTGTGACCAGTGGGTTGAGGGAGGTGATCCTGCCCCTCTACTCCAGTCTCGTGAGACCCCACTGGGAATACTGTATCCAGTTCTGGAATCCCCAACATAAGAAGGATATGGAACTGTAGGAATGGGTCCAGAAGAGGACCATGAAGATGATCAGAGGGCTGGAACAACTCTGCTATGCGCAGCAGGGGCTGTAACTGGATGGTCTTTAAGGTCTCTTCAACCCAAACTGTTCTATGATTCTGTGACTATTACACACAAAGTTCAAGGCTCTTATCTGTCCTCTTGGCTCTGAAAGCCTTCTATGTGATGAGAGACATGGCACTCTGACTTGTTTAAGCTCCAGGACTTGAAAGATGAGATATCCCAAGCCTCTCTGATTTTTAAATTCTGTCATCACAATTTATGGTATTAATTCTTAGGGGATTATATGGTATTGTGAGAACTGGTTGATGGGTTTTGCTGCAGCTGGTTTATGTGCTTTTGTAATATGGATCTGTCTCACGTCAGGAGATGTTGTGTGGACAATCTTCAGACATAATTGGATAACCTAAATGAATATTCTTTGAGAACTTACACCATTCTTTGGCTAAAACTAGTATGCAAATCCTGGCCAGCTTAAGGAAGGAAGTGATTGTAACAGGAGTTTAGCTTGTTTTAACGAGACAGACTTGAACTCATCAAGAGGAGACAATGAGGAATGAGATAAGATAAAGAGCATCAGAGACATAAAGGAACTGCGACAGAGGATGATCTCAAAATCTGTCTGAATACACATGTTCAACCAGTATAAAACTCCCATGACCAGTCTCTGCGGTATGCCTTTTTTAGAAGGGCATGCAATTCAGCGCTGAATTGTAAAATAAAAATATTATCATCTTTGCTTCAAAGACTTTGCCCTTTTTCATATTTTAGCAGTGAAAGAGTGTTTCTCACAGTATGAAATTAAAGGTAATAGATAATATGTATAGTAACTTTAGATAGACAGTATCTGAAGTCCATACATTTTACTCTCAATTAGCACAAGGAATTTATGGATCTGGGCAAATAGTGGACATCTGAGAGCATTTCCTACTCAAAGTCTTTGTGTTTGGTTAACATCTGGGGGAGAAGAGTGGGAGCCAGGCAAAGTTCATTTTGCCTTTGCTTTTTCACATGCAATTTCTGGCTGAAGAAAAATTCCTTCCTGGGGTTCTGATTTGGCTTACAACTCTTTCGGCAACAGTGCTAGTTATAAAGTTGTGCCACCTTAGCAGCTCAAAAGTTCAGTTACATCCTATAAGAACACATCACTATTAAATGACAAGACATTTTTTGTGTTCCGTATTTTTTGGCCAGGCAGGGTGTTACCCTCCTTCTATTCACTACTGGAAGAAAATTCTTCAAAAGTCAATGACTATACCAGTGGCAACTCTAGTGTCCCATCACAACAAAATCATAGAGTGTTTTTGGTACCATTGCGCCTATGTACCTGCTTCATAGACATACTCTCCTCTTGCTTTAAAATAAAGGGTTGATTCTTAATTGCATTTATGGTCAGAATCAGTATTTTACTAACTAAAAAAAAGAATACATAAGGTGATAGAAATATTTTTCTGATTATTACAAGCTGAGGTGCACACCTGTGGTTGTTAGTTCTATCCAGTATCCCTCTTATTAAATACTGCAACAGGGTGGCAATTGCTGGAGGGACCTTGCAGTATCCCAACCAAATCCTTCAGTACCAACTAAATAAAGAAAGATTAGCAATAAATCAGAGGCTTGCGATTCACATGGATGAATGTATAATTATTGATTTAGGGTGTTATGTGTCTCTGGGGTAAATCATTCTATGTATTTTTGGCAGGTTTGAAGGGAAAGTTTACATGCTAAATGTTTCACTTTCTGCTCCTTTTCACTGGTTTAGTGAACAGTAGGATTGGGAGTTTGCATTATCCAAAACATGACATGCTGTCATGCAGGCAAAATTGAAGAGGTTAAGACTGATATTAGCTTTTATATCAGTTGACGTGCTTTATTGAAAATTCATAATATTAATAGGGAAGCATTTATATGAACCATCAGAAGTAAGGAGAGAAAAACAGCTGTATGTCAGAATTCAGATGTATTTCCTATGAAATCATGCAAGTGCTGTTACACCTCTCAGAAATGTTCACACCAAATGCTGTTGTATTCTGACCCCCTTAGATTAGTAAAGGAAGCAGAGTATGAGCCTAAATTGGAGGGCTTTGTAAGCAGAAGCTATGTATTACAGTCACAGAAATCTGACTTCCAGATCTATGGAGCTGCATATTTATGATTTTCCAGTGCTTGAGTAGATTTTAAGATAAACCAGTCTGTAAATGTAAGGGAAAATCTAACTGCAGCATTATGAAGTTGTGCAATGCAGCACTCCAGATTTGTTTTCTTCACAACTCTGTAGAACTGTAACTAACTACATGGCTAATTTATTTACTTTACTTCTTTTCAAACAAGCCATATTCCAAAGGAATATTTTAGTAATCTACAGTATTGTGAATTTTAATGTGTTTTTAAGGTATCATTTGACTTTTCAGCTTGGATCAAGGGTGATGGTTCATCCATTAGAGACATACTCAGATTAAAGACAACTGGATTGACTTTTTAAATATATATCAAATAATTCCATGGGCAGATTAGGGAATATATAGCTCTGTTTGTATTTGCACAAAACCAGCATTTTCTTGTCCCATGGGCACGTGGTGAGGGAACCTCAAAGACTGAAATATCTCACTTTGTTGTAATTGGAAGTCATATAAAATGTGCAGCAGGCAGATATCCTAAATATTAAAATGAAGTTGGAACTCAGAAGTAATTTCTAATTTGCTGTTATTGCCATCCACTAGAAGATTAAGATAAGAGTGTTGCAAATATTCTCTTGGTCTCAAGTAATGACTGGGTGCATTTTGCTCCATCTCGGGACACAACTCTCAGCCAATGACAATTTTCATTTCAGATATGGAGCAAAGCAATGTTATTCCAAATTACAACTCTTACTGAGATTATACTGTATTAGAAAAAGCATAAGAGGGATGCCCAAGATTCAAATTATCAGCAAATACGGTTCAGCATAACTCCACTGAAGTAGCTAGAACTCAACCAAGTTGGACTTCTGGCAATCTCTCCTAATGTCCCTACTCTCGGTTTCACAGTGACTGAAATGTTGGTTCACCTTTACAAAATATGTAATTTTGTTTCTTACCTTCTACTTAAATGATCACAGGTGAGTGACAAACTGAGGTTTAACATAAAAATGGACCCGAATAGCATCAGTATCAAGTGATGGACATTACAACTCTTTTTTCTTTTCTTTTAAGAAAATCAAACAACCAAAATAGGATTGGTTAAAAAATTGCAATAGCTCAAAAGAAACACCATTTTCTGCTAATAGGAGAGAGTTATGATAAAACTACATAACAGCACAGTCAGATGTCCGCTGAACTGTAGAAGATGAGATTGCTTTAAATTATTTGTGGTTATACAATGGGTGTAACGTTCCATAATTTTGTACGTGTTTGCCCAGACAGAAATACAAAACAGCTCAAGTTAAGAAGTTTCCACTGAAATGTGGTGCTATAGTCCAGTACCTTTCACAGTTTCGGATGCATTTGTTATTGTTTTTCTTTCATATCCCTACCTCATTTTTTCTATGCTCATTCTTCTCTATTTAAAAAAAAAAAAAAAGCATTCTCTTCTCATTGTCCATATCTGCATTTACAATATCTGCAGACAGTAGGAATCTTCACCTTCTTATGTTTTTTTTCCTGAATGTATTTACAGTTAATATGCCCTTCCATTTCAGTCCTTCCATTCGTTTGCTCACATTTTGACACACTTGACTGGCTTCTTCCCAATTTTGCTATATTTCTGTTGCAGCCTTTATACTTACTTGCTAGTGCTATGCTATCTCTGTGCTGACTGCAATATAGCAGTCACGTCCCAACAGTGTAACCACAAGATCATGTCAGATAAGAGTCATGCAGTAGTCATATCATATGTACTGCACTCTTCTTATATAGTTATTCATAATACACTGTAGCCAAGGCACAGGGTTATATTGAAAAAAAACACCTAAGGACTTTCAGGGGAAATACAGGGAGATGAAGAAAAACAATGTTTCGAATAAAAGGGAAGAGATTCTTCCACTTAACAAGGTTGGCGGGGGTGGGGAACCCTCTATTAGTGATATTGCAACCCACTAAAAACTGTGTGATTCAGACTTACGAGGTACCTATGACTACCTCTCATATTTCAGTCTTGATACAAGCAGTATTTCAAGTCGTTCTGTATTTAGACTGCAGTCTTGAGGCCATCACCAGGCTGTCAGAGCTTGGCAATGCTACTATCTGGCAGTGTGAGGGAAATGAGGAGATGTGCAAACATGCTTTGGGTACCATAAGAGATGGTCTGTTGGAACCTGAAAATACTGAGACCTTCTGGGCTCTGTCTGTAACCTGCTCGGCGAAGATCATTTCTATATGTTGGGTTACAAGCCATTCTTCATGGGCTGCATGGAGACCATGGTTTAGATCAATGGGGAGGAGAGGAAAATAATAGCCCAGGAAGAAACATCTCAGTCTCTTTGGCTAGACCAGGAGCCTGGAGATCAAAAGGGCTAGACATATATAGAGCAGACTTCACTGAATCAGGAAAAGAACTGGTTTGTCTCTTAAGGTAATAGGCTGTCTTGCCCAGATTCACAAAATAGAGAAGGAAAAAAAATGAAAAGAAAAAACTTATTTAACTAAACTTTAATTCATTTCAAATGGACTTTTCAATGTTTAGGTGAGAAGAGTATCCTCCAGCTAGCCTTCCATAGGCTAAATGTGGAAATAAGTATAATTTTCCTATAGCAGTTCACTCTAGAACACCCTTAAAGAGCTGTTTGCTTTACTTTGCTTGTTAATAAATACACATAAATATAACAAAATACAGTAAAAGACACAATAAAATCTGCATGCAAGAGTATATATCAAGAGGGAGGAGTAAACCATGTTGACAGGAGAATATGGGTAGTTAGAGAACAAGATAATTACATAATATTTTCTTATGGGCAATCACATGGAGAAACCTTTCAAACACAGAAAATAGCCTGTCTTTTAGATTTTGTTCCAGGGCTTGTCCTTACAGAACAGTTTCTCAAAAACAAGCTAAAAACAGTCTTACTGTGTGGTATCTGTTCAAGAATTTTGCTTAATACAATGAGAGCATAAAAACATGAACTAAAAGAAGAAAAAAGAATGTTGGTAGACATAGTAGTTAATACACTATCTATTGTTCTTATACTCACTGAGCATCCCATAGAATTTCTATAAAGCCATCACAACTTCTTTTTCCATTCAGCTGTACTAGTTCTAATGTTAGGACGGGAGTTGATTATACAGCTTAGGAGGTGAATTGGTTTGCATCCAGACATAAAATGAGTTGTCTTGCAGAATGATATAAGGGCGTTTAGCTTTGCTGAGTCAAATTTCAGTAAAATAAATAGGCCCAGAGGGTCAAATATATTAAAGGTACTGTGTCATTGTAACAAAACTATATTGATAAACATGTTTGGGGATAGGTTTTCAGGTTTCAGATGCATAAATCTTAGCTTGTTTATTCCTATGGCAACATAAACCACACTGCATATTTTATACTTTTTATTAAAGATAGAAAAAATAAGGGTAGAAATAATGAAAATATTTGGAATGCAAAAAATGTAAGGCTTTCATCTTAAAAATCTCCAATTTCTTTTTGCTGATAAGTATCTGTATGAAGAAAACACCACCGTTTTACAGGTTTAACAATATGGCAAGAAAATTGATTCATTGTTGTTCACATTTTAGATAAGAAAATTACTCAGCTCATTGAGATGGGCTAGGACTGCTACAGGAGATGTTGTCAAGAGCCCAGTCCTTCCCTAGAGAGGCAGGCAGTACGCATAATGGACAAAGAAGGCACAAGAGCTGCAGGGGAAGGGAACTCAATCTCTCACTCTAGTGTTGGCTCTGAATAGCAAATTCATTGCTAGGAAAACTCTAGCAAAACATATTGTCTGTTGGTCACATGGAAACATGGAAATTGCAGCAGTGTCCTTTTGGGAAGCTGCCTGTTAACAGCATCATGGCAGCTCCACAGATGATGTAGCTTTAGCATGTCAAGCAGATTCTGCTTAAACAAGAAAACAAAGGGAAACTCTGTGAAAAAGGAGGGAATAATGGAAGCAAAGAAAAGCTCAAGCCAGAGGGATGTGACAATCTCATTCCAGGTGTTGTTCAGGATTCAGCAAACACAAGTGGAGGTGTGAGACCACCTCCTTTTTCATCCTTTTGACCCAATCTTGCCCATATAACTTCCATGTTCATAAAAAATGCCCAGTGCAAAGGAGCCACAGTGGACTGGTTGCAATGGATGGGGACAATGACTGTAATGATGCTGGGCTGTCCTTCCATTGTCTACTTATCTTCCTGTAGTTTGGGTCAAATTTACCTTCCCTGCAGCTGGCTCACCAGGTTAGGGGCACCAGAGAGGCAGAATACCCCATCCTCTCATGATTTTGCTCATCAATGAGTCTTACTCTCCAGTATATCAATTTTGTTCTGATAATTCTGGTCTCACACTTTTCTTCTTTGCTGCACAAAATTCCAGCATAGTCCTTGGGGCTTATCACCGGGTCTTTTTTGGTTGAAAAAAACCTGTCATTTTGTCTTTAATTTTAACTGACCTTTGCAAATTATTTTATGTAACAAGCTGAGCTGTACACTGGTCACCTTGAACTATTTAGAATGAAGGCCTTGGCACAGCATGATCTAATTTTTTTTCTTATTTGCAAGGACATTCCTTATCTTCTCTAAGGAATGAAAGTCTGTACAGTGGTCATTAAAGTTATTAGAATGCTTTTTAGAGATTAAATGTTTCAGCCTCGTTGTCCTATCTGAACAATATGAAATTGTGTAATTCAAGGCTTTTTACTTGACACACATTCTCAAGGGGAACTAGTGTAAAATAATTCAGACATGTCTGATGTGTCTGACAGGCTGTAGGGGAAAATGTGCCCTGCTTAAAAATTCTAGTGTCTTCTGTGGCAAAGCCTTCATCTTGCAAGTTTGATGATGGTGCAAGGACTCACAATCTGACAGAAGACAGCGTTTGTGTCAGGAACATGTTGTTCTTTTCCTCATGAAATAAGCTTATGAAAAGTCACAGTGCAAATTTAATAAAGATGACTGTGATTTGAACAGCAAGCTTTCATAAAGGTCCCATTTGATGTGGATAGGTATCTTCTGTTGTGAGCCGTAATAAGCCCAGGCACTCAAAAGGAAAGCAGGGGTCTGCCTTCCTCTGGTCCCAGCAACCCTGTTGTTCAAGAGTATAGAGGATGGACTTGTTCAAATGAACCATGGAAAAAATCTCAGGCAGATATACTGGATCCCAGAGCTGTGCTAGATTGAGAACAAGGTCAGGAGGAAGAATGGAGGAGTTAGGGCTATCCAGACAAGTAGACTGGGAGCAAAGAATGTCATACTATGAGTGAGCAAAGAGTTAATCAGATTAGGAGATGAGGAACAGGGATCCACTGTGACTTTCTGTAAGAGGAGGCCAGGTTTGGGATTACTGCAGGGAAGACAAAGGACAAGGGCAGTGAGAGGCTAGAGGGAATGAAGCAGGTTAGCTTACATCTAGAGTATACATCTACCTGATTATTTGTCACCTGAGCCTAGAGAAAAATCCTTGGATCATGTTTCTCACCAGTGTCCACCAGCAATCCTCTTCTGGGATTGCTTTACTCGAAGTATGACAACTCATGACTAGTAGTGGCACTCCATTAGCCCACGTAGCAGAAATCTATGCTAATTCTGTAGTTCTGTCAGCTGAGAAAAATGAGGTATCATGATGAAATTAATCTCTTTCCAGCTTGTATTAATTTTTCTATCTTTTTTTCTATTTAAGAAAATAGATAAAGAATTTATTAAAGAACCTCACCAAGATTGCTAAGTCAAGCATTTGAAATTGGAAACACCAGAATCATATGAATGTTGTTTATTCTATTTAATTAATTTTTCCTAATGTAATATTAGGATCTTATCTCCCCTTCTTATCCCTGTGTGGTCTGTTAATTAATTATCCAAAAATTATTCCCAAAAGCATGGAAAATATGCTAATACAACATAGTTTTTCCAGTTTTTCTTTTTTTTCGTATGTCTTTGCTACACAGGCTTATTTTGTGCTCTCTGTGAGTTAGTACAGTGGAAAAGCAAGAATGCAACTATGCAGTCATCCTGATTTATCTGTTTTGTACATTGTGTGTGCTGCCCTTGCATTTAATCTCAGTTGTTTCTAGGCTATGCACTCTGGTCACAGCCTGTCTTTCCATCTCTGCGTAGTATCTAGAATAATTTGAATTTGACGTATGGAACAATAATGCCAAGGTAATTTCCCCGAATATCTACAAAATATAAAGGACCCTTTGCTCACTCAAGGGAGTAGCCTAACACTGCCTAAGAGGAAAATAAAAAGCTAATCATATTTTTCAAAGGAAAATAGGGGCCCATGTTTCTATCTTGCCCGGCATTCACTCTCTCTTTGAAAGAAGCCTTAATGTTCCAGCTTATATGAGCTATGGCTGAACCAGCCAGATCCACCTACAGAGACAAGATTTCATATTAAAAATCATTGTTTTCACAGAGATAAAATGAATCCAATATTAATCCAAGAAAATTACTGAAATTGTTGAAGAGTCTTAGCTGTTCCTAAGGCTTGCAGCCGCTCCACTCAACTGATAACCTGCACAGGAACAGAACTGCAGCTGGAATCTGAAGTAGAAATCATTTACTAGTGGATAACAACAGAAAGTGTAAGTTGGCCATTATTGTCTGACATGGGGACTCTGTTATGACCTTAGGCAGGGCAGGACAGGCAGGCATGCCACTTGTTTAATTTTCTCCTCAGTCAGTGCAGGAAGCTTATCTCCTCCTCTTATCCCTGCCTGGCCTCTTAGGGTATTAAGCCAACCTCATTTACAGCAGAGAATATTCTAATACAGTGTAAGTATGTCTACCACTCTATAATTGAATGCTCTAATTATGCAACAAAATTGAATGTCATAATGTAGCGATTGCTTTGTCATGGCTGTGTTCTGGGACCCATGGCCTTCACCTTAATACTTCCACTGTGTAAAGGCAGGATATTTTACAGTATGATACTTTACAGTAGGGTTCCCCAGGGCTCAGTGCAGGGTCCAGCCATGTTCAATGTCTTCATCAATGACCTGGATAAAGGCATTGAATGCACCCTTAGCAAGTTTGCAGATGACACTAAGCTGGGTGAAAGTGTTGATCTGCTGGAGGGTAGGGAGCCCTGCAAAGGGATCTGAACAGGCTGGACCTCTGGGCAGAGTCCAATGGCATAAGGTTTAACACGGCCAAATGCCGGGTCCTGCACTTGGGGCACAACAACCCTATGCAGAGCTACAGACTGGGAGAAGTCTATCTAGAAAACTGCCAGGAGGAGAGGGACCTGGGCGTGTTGGTTGACAGCGACTGAACATGAGCCAGCAGTGTGCCCAGGTGGTCAAGAAGGCCAGTGGCATCCTGGCTTGGATCAGAAAC
>WAAB01006295.1:36510-48173 GCA_013389865.1 Piaya cayana | reverse complement strand
CTCCGCCAGGGGAGATTTAGGCTAGACATTAGGAAAAAGTTTTTCACAGAAAGGGTCACTGGGCACTGGAACAGGTTGCTCAGGGAGTTGGTTGATTCACCTTCCCTGGAGATGTTTAAGGCACGGGTGGACAAGGTGCTAAGGGGCATGGTTTAGTGTTAGGAATGGTTGGACTCAATGACCTGGTGGGTCTCTTCCAACTCGGTTATTTTATGATTCTATGATCTCACCCAAGGAACTGTTATACGATTACATGCAATGCGTACAATCTATGCTTATATTACCAGTGAGGCAAGCGTGAGTTACAGTTTATATCCCTTTGCTGCTCTCAGACTTGCAAGCAGCAAGTAATCCAGGCAAAGACATTTCAGTCACGGTTTTGATTCCAGAAACCAGGCGTGTTCTTCAATGCACCCCCATTCAGAAAAGTGTGTAAATGCACACCAAAGTTAGGTGATTAAAAAGAAGGCACACATTTAAGAGCTTCTCCTGAGTAAGTCTGTTCACTTCCACTGCTATGTACGTACAAATACATATAGGCTTTTGTGGACAGACTCTGTACTTAAAAAAATAGAGAATCATAGATGATAGAATGGTTTGGGTTGGAAGGGACTTAAAAGATCATCCAGTTCCAAACCCCTTACCATGAGCAGGGACACCTTCCACTACATCAGGTTGCTCCAAGCCTCATCAAATCCAACCTCGAACACCTCCAGGGATGGGGCATGAGTGACTTTTCTGGGCAACCTGTTCCAGTGCCTCACCACCCTCACAGGAAAAAACATCTTCCTAGTATCTGGTCTAAATCTCCCCTCTTTCAGTTTAAAACCATTACCCCATATCCTATGCTACACTCCCTCATAAAGAGCCCCTCCTCATCTTTCATGTAGGTAATTAGACAATCCTGTATGTATTTAGTTTTTTAACTTGGGGAACAACCACCTCAATCTGGAAATTAGGTTAAACCTCTGTGAAAATACTGAATAAATTCTCATCATGAATTCATGTAAGAAACGCTGATGCTTCTTAGTGGAGGTAGATATCTAAAATAACAGCAGTCTGTACTCAAAACACAGATATATGCTACTGCTTAGGACATAGGAATAACTGTAGCACAAGAAGGTGGAAAAATCTCACCAGATACCATTGAGGAATCTGGGCTACGTGTGGGTCTGATTTTATGAGAAAAGAAGAAGAAAACTGAGAACAGACTGCAGAGTTTTACTTTAGGGGGAAAAGAAGCACAGGAGTAGTGGTTTTGTGTTAAAACTTGGCTAAGAAAATGGCTGTGAATTGTAGCAGAGATAATATATTCAAAACATATTCAATATACTAGGAGTCTGTGTGCCCTATTGCATCAACAGCATCACCTCAAAAAGCACACTCAGATCTAAGCTCAGACTTAACAAGCTGAAGCTGAAACAGTGGTAGATCGTTCAAAAAAAGAACTACTTTTTTTATAGGTATTAGTGACCTTGCAGATCAACACCAGATTGCACACCAAATATTTATTGCTAAACAATAGAACCATCTTTAGTGTAACACAGTCTGATTAAAGATCTCTCATTCAGCTAAGGCAATAAAAAATAAACCGTTGTTGCTTATGATGCCATGAGGCTCTAGATACCTTTGAAGATATATGAAAGCAAAACCTCTTTAATGAGGGATCATATAATTTCCACTGTGGCATGACTACCTGAGTCTTACACCTGTCGAGTCTTCTTGGTGTGGACTTTCTCCCCAGTCTATCATGACTACAGCAATCACACAGCAATGCATTGGCAGCAGGCCCCCAGCTCATTGAAGCATTTGTCAGAGTGCTTTAGTGTAGACATCAGCTAGTCTCTGCATCTCTGGACCAAAAGCTTATTTTCCTTCCTTTTGGTAAGGTTCACAACTATCACCTTCTGTGGCAGCTAATAAAATGAGCTAGCTAACGTAAATTTCGCTTCAGAGATAAAACAATGAAATTATGTGGAATATATTTGATTCTCTAGTAGCCCTTATGTTATTTTTACTGTCTTCTTCCTATAGTAAGATTTGGACATGTTGTGGAAGCTAGTGTCTTCCATTCCTCTCTGTCATTTGTTGGTGTGTGGTGGACACAGTTGAGATTGATCATGGTCATCCATGTGAGGTGGGTCTTCTTAAGATCTCTAATAAGTATTCTCTCCTTCACACACAGTGGTCTCCACTGGATCTTTTTTGGGAGGGGTTCTTGAGGGCTACCATTCAGAGAATGCACACCAAATACATCCTGTGCTCCCTGGTGACTCTGGTGAAATATGAACTGAAGGGCTGTTAGACTCTACACTGAGGATAAAGCCCAAAGTTCAGACATTTTCATAGACAGATTTTCTTTCAAGGCATCTAATGTCCTTTGATGTCTCTACTTCCCAGGGTCTATTTTAGCATTGTAATTACATGTAAATAATAATTTACATAATTTTTTTTTCCGTTCTGGGACCAAATATCTTGGATTTTCATATTCTGAAATGAATATGAGGGGTGGAAGACTCTCCTATTCTTGCTGTCAGTTCCTTCCTAATTACTCAGAAGTGGAGTTTGGACAGGACAGGCAAGCTGTTCTACTTTCCCTAAACTGTGTTTTCTAACATGACTTTGATGCTTGGTATTAAGCTTTTGGGGATGTTTGCTTTGATATCTGATTTTGAATTCTGTTTGTCTTACTGTTTTTGCTAGGTTATGTATCTTCACAGCTTTTTTTTTTCAGGTCTGTGGCTCAAAACCACAATGCTACTAGCACAATTTACACTTCCAAGATACATGCAATCCACACTATGGTACGCTGCTACTTGTGCTGCCTACACAGTAGCTGTGTATGATAATGAAAAACAGAAACCAAAAGCACATATATCCTTGTTTACACCAGTGTTCAAAGTAAACCAGTCTATTACTTAGATATACTCTCAGATGCAGTCATCCATCCCTCTCTGCAAGGCCATGATGATGGAGAATGAGCTGAGTGCTGCAGTTCCACAAGGCGTTCACAAGGCTGATGCCAAGTAGCCTTGTAAAAAAAAAAAAAACAGTGAAACTGGTGATGAGTAAAGCCTGTCATTGCATGTGTTCTTTCAGGATGTTCTTTTGTGTGACTATCCAGTTTTCTGGGCCTGAGTCCAGAGGCTGTTCTCTTCCAATTCTGCATCCATCATCCGTGTCACCTTATGCAGCATTCCACCACAAATGACCTTCCCTTTAGTGTAGGACAAAAAGACACTTTCCCGGTCTCATTTTAAAAAATTTTAACAACTCCAAATTTCCCCTTATCAACAGTTGTTGGGTTTTCCCACATTTAATTCAACAACATTTTCAATTTCACTCCTGCAGTGATATCATAGGCCCTCAGCATTTCTCCTATGATCAAATTATCTTTCATTGTGTTATTGCTGCTACCTACTGGACTACAACTTCCTTTTCTGCTATCACTACTGAGTCAGTGGCAATCTCCTGTTTTCTGACGTCACATCATCTTGTGTCATCCTATCTCCTGTCAAGGCAGGGCCGAGTTTTTGCTGCTGACTTCTGTAAAATGCTTTGCCCATCTATTTTATCTCTGTTGTAAGCATTTCCCTATCTTTGCTTCTGATCAGCCCATTTCCTGTTTAAACTAGATAAACGGGATTTTTTTTAACTTGATAAACAAGATCTGTGGTTTCCTACCATGGCAGGACCTTCAGTTTCAAGGGTTAGGTTTTTAAGAGATCTCTGTTCATCTCTCCTTGAACACTATTTTTAAATTGATTTGTCTAACTTCAAGTTCCTTTTTGTAATTCCAGAAATTTCATCAGTCGTAGAATTGAAGAATTTTTATTTTCTTTATGATGCATCTTTCTGGGGCTTACCCAATTTGTTGTTATGCCCATGCTGAAGCTGATGCAGATATATCACGTTGTTTCATAAGGCAGCAAGGCAAATTTAATGGCTCACTCCCACTGAGAGGGCCCTGCCCAACCTTGATTCCTTCCAATCTTAACCACATGTTCCCACCTCCTCCTCATGCTGTGGTGCTCATCTGTCTCTTAGTGAAATAGTTCACCTAACTAAACCAGAAAAAAGCCAAGAAGTTTAAAAAAACTAATCAGCTTCTGGCAGGCCATTGAGCTGTAACAGCTCACAGAGATGTTGGACAAGGGCCAGGACTAGCTCAAGATGGAGACCAGGAATGCCAAGACAGGATGTGGAGAGAGAAGGGGTCACCTTACACAGATGGCAGCAGCTATCTCTTACAGAGACCCAGTCATCCTGGAAAATGTCATGTTAAGCATTCTCCCTTTTAGCACCATTCCTCCACCTCACCTACCCTTGGCTCCAACAGTGACTTAAATTACAGAATCAGCGAATGATCCAAGATAGAAAGAGACTCACGAGGTCCCTAGTCCGTCCAACTCCCTCAATGCAGAGCTAATGCTGACCTCATACGAGGGTGCTCAGTGTTTTATGATGGAAAACCTCTGAGGATGGAGACTGCCAGACCTCTCTGAGCAATCTGTGCCCGTGATTAAATATCTCCATAGTGCATTTTTTTTCCTTTTTTTTTCCTTATAAATCTGTGCACAGTCAAAGACAGCACTGTTGCACTCTTTCATCCTCAGTGTTGTATCACTGATTTCTGAGTAGTTTTCCTTTTCAAGTTCCTCCTTCTCAATCTTTTCTGTTTGGCATTACAAAGACCACCACTGATACCACTGTAGCATATCTGACCCCAAATGTTGTCCATGTCAATATCTATCTCTTGGAGTCTTTTGACCATCTGGTAAGGACCACATTTTTAAGCCAGCAAGGTGCTCAGAAATATGTCAGACAACATGCACAGACCAGCCTCTCTCCCATAATTTTGGTAGCTCTTTCTCACACTCTATTTTAATAGAAGGGCGAGGTTGGCTGTATGACCCCACCTCTGCTTTGCTAAAAAAAAAAGGCTGCTAAACTGTGAGTGACAGCACATAAAGTTAAGCCAAGTGAGATATATATAACAAAGCATAAATGGGGACCGAAGTGAAATTGTTATGTTGGTAGCAGTCACTCAAGGACTGAAGGAAAAAATATTAACTGAAGAAGCTCTAAACACTGGAAAATCAAAATAGAAGATAACAACACAGCAAAACTGAGGATCAGCCTATTGCAAGGAGCAATGGAGAATGGAACTTCATTATATGATTACCATCTGCTAGACCAGCAGAAACCCAGCGGGTACCTGCACCAGAAGCGGTGAGGACATGAGTCCTTAGGCTAATAGCATGTTAGTCCCAGTCATTTATTGTGTGTACAATCCAACAAATAGCATAATTTTTGCATACTCATACATTTTTCAGAAAAAGGGTCATTGGGCATTGGAACAGGCTGCCCAGGGAGGTGGTTGAATCACCTTCACTGGAGGTGTTTAAGGGACAGGTGAGTGAGGTCCTGAGGGGCATGGTTTAGTGTTTGATAGGAATGGTCGGACTCAGTGATCCGGTGGGTCTCTTCCAACCTAGTGATTCTGTGAAATAAGAGTGACCAAAAATGTTATATTACTGCTTTATCCATTTCTTGACCGTTATAGTGACCTTTGGTATTAAAATTGTCCATGAAAACAAACAGGCTGAGTTTTGGTATGTTTTTAATTCCTACTTTGAAGGCCATTTTGGAAATGCATGCTTGTGCTCTTCTCCGCATTTCTCTGTCATAGCGCATCATTACACAATATCCATTTTGGCATGTGGAATGCGATGCATTGTTTAGATCACCTGTTTTGCTGGCACACTTCCTTCTTCTTCATCCTAATGGCCAGATGACAATCTGCCTTCCTGGGGTGACTCAGCCTGCAGCTGGCTGGCTGAACAGTCATTCCTGCTGTCATCGGCACGTGTGTTAAGGCGGCTTATGGGTGGAGATGGAAGCACAGACAAATTACAGAATCAAGAACGCAAGAGGGAATGCATAAAATTAATGTTGGTGGAGTTCAAACAGTGGCTTCTTCCGAAAATCTTAAACTCTACCCACCTCTTCGGATCATGTCTGGGGCAGACAAAGAATCAGGCTGGTGTTGTAATCTAGGGAAATTGTATTCACAGACACGTAATAGATTCAGGCAATTCACTGTATCATCCATTAACCAAAGAAGGTAGCCACCTAAGCTGGGAAAAAAAGGAAAAAAAAACCAAACCCCAAAAAAACTACAAAAAAATTTAAAGAAAATATGTTTATTTTAAAAGTTGAAATAAACTATCAATTTGTTTCATATAAACAAGATTATTAAAAAATTTAATGGTGCAAATGCCAAGGTTTGGAGAAGATTCTGAAGAAAATGGGGGATGAAAAATAATGGCAGTTTGGCTTATGAAGCCCCATGCTGTCCTGCCTTAAGATCAACTATAATCCTAAGGACTTGTCAAAGAGACAGTTGTCTTGACTTTGGGGAGGGAAGTAAGCAGGGAAGGAAGGAAGGGAGGAAAGGTGAGTCTGCTGTCCCATATGTTTCTGCTGTGTAAGCAGCTTGTAATAACTGAATCATAAAATAGTTTGGGTTGGAAGGGACCTTAAAGATCATCTAGTTCTGCACCCACTCTAGTGCCATGGGCAGGGACACCTCCCACTCGATCAGGCTGCCCAAGGCCCCATCCAACCTGGCTTTGAACACCTCCAGGGAGGGGGCAGCCACAGCTTCCCTGGGCAGCCTGTGCCAGTGCCTCATCACTCTCATAGTGAAGAAATTCTTCCTTATGTCTAGTCTAAATCTGCCCCTTTTCAGTTTATACCCATTGCCCCTCGTCCTATCACTACAAGACTTTGTAAACAGTCCCTCCCCAGCTTTCCTGTAGCCCCTTGCAGGTATTGGAAGGTCACTATAATGTCTCCTGGAGCCTTCTCTTCTTCAAGGGCAGTAGCCGTCAATGATGGAACAACACCTGGTGATCTACCCAGCAACAGGACCCTGACAGCTTTCCAGTGCTTGCTGATTTAGTCCAACAGCAACCCCAAAAAAATTCTTTTTCCATTGGTGTATCAGTACAGATCTGTGGCCTCACTAGGCTCCATGTGGTCTACAAAATTTTTTTGGTGCATGTACAGTTTACCAAGCCATGCAAACATGCATTGCCACTATCATTTCAAATCAGCAGTTACTTTCAACATGCACCAAAGTTTCCTGAAAGACAAAGACAATAAAGTTCCCATTGAAAACTGGGCATATGCATAACTGTCTGCTGAACTACTGCCTGCATACATCACCTGATGCCTGGTGTTACATATTTTTGGGTTTACAAAGGTTAAAAAAATATTTTTAGACCTGAAATGACCCAAACTCTATTGTAACACAAACAGGACCTTTATCTTCTCATAGGTAAAGAACAATATTTGAAAGAAGATGTGTAAGTTTTGAATAGGTGGCTACATATAGCTTTCCAGAATTAAAAAAGGGATTATTTTCCCATGGTTGTCATTAACTTTAATTAACCTCATTAATTCCCATCATTAACCATTGATGCAAATGAGCAGCTGCCTGAGGAAAGACCCAAATCACCGTCAGAGCTGAGGGAATGGTGAGTACAGCTCACCTTCTCCCCCAGCCTGATCGCTGCCAGGACACCAAGAAGCTAACGCGATCCCACTGACCACAAAGCCTGTGGGTCGCCCAGACAACCTGCCCTTTATTCTGCTGAACTAGCTGGAGCTTGAGAAGGATCTGGGGCTGCCAGGTGATGTTGTAATCACAAAGTGTGAACTTAAGGAGACCATGCTCTAATGGTTCCCACACTCCACAACAAATATATGACAACTACCAGTGGTGTCACCTAATGGGAACATATCAAACCAGTATTTAAAAAACAGGAATAATTAAATCACATACAAGCTAGTGAATCCTACCGGCATCGTATGCAGAGCTTGGAGAACACCTTTTTAAGGAAGTAATTGATAGCCAGATAAATGGGAAAAGGGACTGAAATGCATTGATAACTTGAAAAGAATTAGATCATGCTAGAAATTGTTTTCTTGAATAAAACTGGAGACAAACATGCTTTCAGGCTGCTTTCAGGGAAAAAATAGAGCTTTTGATATAAATCAAGCTTCAATGAACCTGTTAAGTGACACTTGTATATTTATGCCACATTGGACATGCTGTGCATGCAATGCACACCATGGTGATATGCAACATCATTCAGGAATGCATAACACAGATAATTAGCAAAAAATAGAGCAGTGAGTAAGGCTGCCAAGTTCCCTCTTCCTGCTTCCACCCTCAAGTCCCTAGAACATATTGTTTGAGTATGATAAGTTTTACAGTTAAATTTCACAGGCAAATTGTGATTATAATGTGTGATATATACAAAGCCACATGCCATGTGACTTCATAAGCCTGTGAAAAACACGGGGCCAGTTTAACTGAAGACTCTGGAGAGAGAACACCTGAAAAGTTAGGAAGTGAACACAAGAAGTAAGTGGGTCCACAGAAAGTTACGAGTAGAATGTTCCTACTAAAGGAACTGGGTAAAGGAACTGGAAAGGATATTCCAACATGAGAAAAGTAAGATGATGCAGGTCTGAGCAGATCCTCAGAAGCAAGATCACATCCAGCACTGATGATGTAGTGTGTCACCACAGAGCTAATTATTAACATGGTAGTTCAAAGTGACTTGTTACAAAATGGTGACAGTTGTCACTAAATTGAGGAGCCACGCAGTTACACGCTGCTGACTTGTGTATATGGGGAGGGGATGTTACATCCTTTGGCAAGAACAGAATGTCTTGTGGTTTGTGCAGCACACCCCAAATTCAGAGAGAGGTGGAGCAAAAACTGAAAACAAAGTCCTTTCAGTTCTAAGATATTACCAATGTAGGAAAACACATCTATGCATTTTCCTGGACGACTGTCCCCAGACTTAGTCTTCCTGGTCCTTTCTCAAACCTCAAGAATGCCAGGAAACGCGATGCAGATTTGGTGCATTGTACTGCTTCTTCTGAACAGTGTTAGCCCATCTGATTACCTGCTTTTGTGGGTGATACTGTGATGGCTTCCACAAGTACTTTGTGGGATTATGAAATCGGGTTTTTCTACATTGCTTCTCTTGAGAAAAAAATCTCTAGACTTAGGTTAAACAGTAGTCATACTAATGAACAGTTGCCTCAGCACAGTTCTGTGGACTGAATAAGTTGAATTGAGACTCTTTTGCTTTATAAGAGTGTATCACTGCAGTAAAAGTATCTCTTTAGGAAGAACTAACTATAGAAGAAAAAGATTCTGAAATACCCTAAGGTGAAAATAGGAAAAAGAAGAAATGTAGGTGAGAAAGGGAAACAACTACAAAAGATTAAGAAACATAAGCTAATCAAGGGGAGAGAGTTCACTTTTCATTATTTTGTACCTCATCATTGCCAAAATTTGTCAATATCATTATTTTGCATTTGCACAGACTGCTGGTAGGATCTGGCGCAAACCCATAATTTCCTCCTTCCAGTCAATGGCAAGGAAGCCACAGCATGCAGCCAGCTTCTTCTCACTCTCCTGGTGAGGAGCAGCATCATGGGGCCCTTGTTAAAGTCCTAGAGCAATTTAAGCAGCTTAAACTGTTTTATAAGCTTAAAGTGTCTAAGTCTTCAAAGCTTCTTAGAGCCATTTAAGCTGCTTAAGACACCTCAGGCTGATGGTGTGTGCTATGGGGCTATAAGCAACTTCTTGGCCTAGAAATTACACAGTCCACCTTCAGATTTCATAAAACCGTAGAACGGTTTGGGTTGGAAGGGGCCTTAAAGATCATTTAGATCCCAACACACTTGCCATAAGCAGGGACAGTTTCCAATACATCAGGTTGCTCCAAGCCTCATCCAGCCTGGCATTGAACACCTCGAGGGATGGGGCATCCGTTATTTCTCTGGGCAACATGTTTCAGTGCCTTACCACCCTCACAGTAAATAATTTCTTCCTAATATCTAATCTAAATCTCCCCTCTTTCAGTTTAAAAACATTCCCCCTCATCCTGTCACTATATTCCCTGATGAGGAGCACCTCCCCATCTTTCCTGTAGGCCCCCTTTAAGTACTGGAAGGCTGCAGTAAGGTCTGACTGGAGCCTTCTCTTCTCCAGGCTCAACAACACAGCTTTCACCCTGTCTGCATATGATCATCATCTTCATGGCCCTTCTCTGGACTCACTCAAACATATTCATGTCTTCCCTGTGCTGAGGAATCCAGAACTGAATGCAGTACTCCAGGTAAGGTTTTACAAGAGCAGAGGGGCAGAATCACCTCGCTCGACTGCCGGTCAAACTTCTTTTGGTGCAGCCCAGGATAAGGTTGGCTTTCTGGACTGCAAGTGCACATTGCTGGCTTGTGTTGATCTCATCCACCAGTGCCCCAAGTCCTTCTCTTCAAGGCTGCTCTCAATCCATTATCCATCCAGCCTGCAATTGTGCTTGGGATTGCCCCGACCCAAGTACAGGACCTTGCACTTGGCCTTGCTGAATTTCATGAGGTTGGCACAAGCCCTCTCTCAAGCCTGTCCAGGTTCCCCTGGATGGCATCCCTTCCCTCCAGCATGTCAACCGCACCACACAGTTTGATGGCATCAGCAAATTTGCTGAGAGTACCCTCAGTCCCACTGTCCATGTCTCCAACAAAGATGCAAAACAACATTGATCCCAATACCAACCCCTTAGGAACACCACGTGTCATCAGCCTCCACCTGGACATTGGGTCATTTACCACAACACTTTCAGTGTGTCCATCCAGTCAATTCCTTATCCACTAAGTGATCCATCCATCAAATCCATGTCTCTCCAATTCAGAGACAAGAATGTTGATTTGGACAGTGTCAAATGCTTTCCCCAAGTCCAGGTAGATGACATCAGTTGCTCTTCCTTTATCCACCAATGCTGCAGCCCCAGGGTGCACAGGTTCCAGCAAGGAAACTGTTGCACCAGGATTGCCCTAAGCAATCTCAGTTGAGCTGAGCCTTGTGCATTTGGATATGATTTCCCCTCTGAACTTTGGGATTAAAGATGTATTTGACACATGATAGGTTTGTCCAGGGATCTTTGAACTTATGCAGTTGTTCAACAAGGGTAGGGTTTTTAACGGTAAACCTGAAGATAACCGGAATCATTAGGCCACTATTCATTCAATTGCACAGCAGAATTCAAAAGCTCCAGTGTTTGTTTATGAGATAAAGTTCTCATGCAGTATGAAATAATTATTCTTGCATCTAAAAGTAATGGATGTTCTTAAAAATCCCCAGAGGACCAATAGGCATTCGCTGAAGTATGGCCTAACCAATAAACACCAAACCTAAATATTTTTTAATTTCTGGAAAGTAATGTTTGGTCTCATCCCTAATATTGTTTTTCAGGCTTATAACCATCTTTTTCTAGACTAAAATAACACCGGCAACTGCCAACACTTCCAGGGTTTACAGTTATATTGGGTTAACACCATGGCGCATTGTGATGAGCATGGATTTCTCTAGAAAACATTTTTGAGACAAGGGGTTTTTTTAATATTAAATAGTGACTAGAGTTTGTCATAAGTTTAACATGGGTTTGAATTTCTAACAAAGAGCACATTTTCACAAAAGCTTAGTTTTTTTCAGTTTTCCTTTGGGAGTATGATTTTAAAATGATTATTCTGAGCTAACAAAAAAATTTAATATTATAGAATGTTATTTTTTT
>WAAB01006295.1:10424-35582 GCA_013389865.1 Piaya cayana | reverse complement strand
CATGTCAACCACACCACACAGTTTGATGGCATCAGCAAATTTGCTGAGAGTACCCTCAATCCCACTGTCCATGTCTCTAACAAAGATGCAAAACAACATTGATGCCAATACCAACCCCTTAGGAACACCACGTGTCATCAGCCTCCACCTGGACATTGGGTCATTTACCACAACACTTTCAGTGTGTCCATCCAGTCAATTCCTTATCCACTAAGTGATCCATCCATCAAATCCATGTCTCTCCAATTCAGAGACAAGAATGTTGATTTGGACAGTGTCAAATGCTTTCCCCAAGTCCAGGTAGATGACATCAGTTGCTCTTCCTTTATCCACCAATGCTGCAGCCCCAGGGTGCACAGGTTCCAGCAAGGAAACTGTTGCACCAGGATTGCCCTAAGCAATCTCAGTTGAGCTGAGCCTTGTGCATTTGGATATGATTTCCCCTCTGAACTTTGGGATTAAAGATGTATTTGACACATGATAGGTTTGTCCAGGGATCTTTGAACTTATGCAGTTGTTCAACAAGGGTAGGGTTTTTAACGGTAAACCTGAAGATAACCGGAATCATTAGGCCACTATTCATTCAATTGCACAGCAGAATTCAAAAGCTCCAGTGTTTGTTTATGAGATAAAGTTCTCATGCAGTATGAAATAATTATTCTTGCATCTAAAAGTAATGGATGTTCTTAAAAATCCCCAGAGGACCAATAGGCATTCGCTGAAGTATGGCCTAACCAATAAACACCAAACCTAAATATTTTTTAATTTCTGGAAAGTAATGTTTGGTCTCATCCCTAATATTGTTTTTCAGGCTTATAACCATCTTTTTCTAGACTAAAATAACACCGGCAACTGCCAACACTTCCAGGGTTTACAGTTATATTGGGTTAACACCATGGCGCATTGTGATGAGCATGGATTTCTCTAGAAAACATTTTTGAGACAAGGGGTTTTTTTAATATTAAATAGTGACTAGAGTTTGTCATAAGTTTAACATGGGTTTGAATTTCTAACAAAGAGCACATTTTCACAAAAGCTTAGTTTTTTTCAGTTTTCCTTTGGGAGTATGATTTTAAAATGATTATTCTGAGCTAACAAAAAAATTTAATATTATAGAATGTTATTTTTTTTGCACTGTTATTCTGACTGGCATTTTCTTATGTATACAGGGTCAATGGAGGACTGGTTTCTATGTTTGCTGTGCTCCCTTAATATGTGCTACACCATTACTGCAACATTTTGGGGTTTGAATGTTAAAATGTTAATTTGTAATTCAGACCCTCAAAACTTGATAAACTTTGCGAAACACTTACATTTTGTTATCATTTCTATCTCCCATTCTCATTCTCCTAACTCTTCAAATTATTAAAAAATCCTAAAATTTTGAATAAAAACAATTACCAAAGTTTGGAATTTCTCACAGATTGAGAAGTCCAGACTTGTAAGATTTACTGAAGCCTGTATCTGTGCTGTTATTTTGCAGATCCACTGGCATGAAAACAGGTTTTTGTCCTTTTCCATTGGCAAAGATTATGTGATCTTTGTTTATTTTAGATATGTTTGTTTAATTCCTCATTTAAGGACTATCATAAATGATTAGGTCATCACTACCCTGGGAAGAGAACTAGTTTAATAATTAACTTGTGCTTGCAAAACTCTCCAACAACTCAGAAAAAAATACTGTAGATTGCACATGAATCATAGAAACATAGGCTTGGATAGGATATCAATGGGTTATGTACTCTGCAATTTCTCAATATTTTGAACCAAATATTTTTAATCAAAACTGTACCTAACATTCCTGAGGTAAAATAAAAATAATAATAGTTTTAAAAAATTAATGTAACCCTGCAAAACAATTACAAAGGAAAACAAGGTGGTTTTTTAAAAAAGAAAAAAGTCCAGAAAACAACCTGTGCATTCTTCCATAATAGCTAATGAATATGCACAGGACCACATGTGGAATTTTCAAATGCTTCCTTAGCGAAAACCTGTTATAGATTACCTTGTAGTAACTTGTGTACTCTGTCACAATTCCAGAGATGTCAGCCACCTACCACAAAACATCGATCTGCTTCATCTCCCTACTTCAAAGAAAGACCTCAGTTGTCTCGGTAGCTGTAGGTGGCAGCCACTCTGATTTGTACCTGAAAACATTAACGACAAGGATTATGCAGCCTTCCTGGGCAATATATTCTAGTGATAACCTGCTTCTAGCTACTGGAATAACTATTATAATACAGTTGAATATTTTTCCTTCACATTCTAGCCATATCTTTGGTGGGCATGAGAAAACATATTGCCCTCTTTATAATAACCTTTTGTGTACTTAAAGCTTTGTCTTTTCTACAATACAAAAAACTTGCAACCTTGCTTTATGGATCCAATTTTCCAAACTTCTTATCCTTGTTGATCTTCTCTGGATCATTTTTAGCTTATCTACATCTTCCTTAGATGATGGTGCTTCAAAGTAAAATACAGTATTTTCACTGAAGCCTCAACAGTGTCAAGAAAAGCATGATAATTTTCTTGTCTTACAAATACTGTTTTGAGAAGACAATTGAAGAGAATCTGGAATTCTATTTACTTCTTTTCTTTAACAGCATCACACTGTTGACTCATTTATGTCCCTCGTTAATCACTAGGTCTTTATGTGCAGTGGCTTTCCATGGCTGTACTTTCAGTTTCTTCCTACCAAATGTAGCCCTTTGCAATTGTCTTTGTTCGAATTTTTCATGTTGGATTTCAGAACCTTTCAGAAACCTACTGAGATGCTTCTGAATTACAAGTCTGCCCCAAGTGTATTTTGAAAGCCTCTACATGATGTCATCTACCAAGCTCAAAAATAGATAATTATTTCTAATTCTGTCATCTAAGTCATTATTGAAATCTTGAACGGAAGTGTATCTGTTAGAAGTTGTGCAAAATTCCTCTTCAACATCCTTCTTGTGTAACTACCAATAATAACATGTTAGGTTTACATTTAACAGTGGATTGAATTAGGAGTGATTTAAAATGGGGCAGCTTTCTTCAGTTCATTTATGAGCATACGGAACAGCGTTATAACCCTTACTTAGGTCAATATACAGTCATTTCTTCTGCTTTTCCTAATTATAGAATGGTTTGCGTTGGAAGGGACCTTAACAATCAGTCAGTTCCAACACATCTGCCATGGATAAGGACACCTCCCAATAGACCAGGGTACTCCAAACCTCATCCAGGGATGGGGCAACCATGATTTCTCTGGGCAACCTGTGCCAGTGCCTCACCACCTCCACAGTAAATATTTTCTTCCTGATATCTAATCTGAATCTCCCGTCTTTCAGCTTAAAACCATCACCAGGTGAGGATACTAAACTCCCTGATAAAGAGTCCCTCCCTATCTTTCCTGTAGGCCCCCTTTAAGCACTGGAAGGCTGTTACAAGGTCTCCCTGGAACCTTCTCTTCTCCAGGCTGAACAATACCAATTCCCTCAGCCTGTCTTTACATGGAAGGTGCTCCAGTCACTTGTCATCTTTGTGGCCCTCCTCTGGATTTGCTATTATTATTTTAATCTACTGGATCAGTAGACTTGTTCAAGAAGGAAATTCATGTTGGCTGTTTCTCATCACCTAATTATTTCTACGGTGTATTTGTAATTACTTCTCAATAATTCATCCTACTGCCTTTCTAGGTATTGGCGTTAGGCAGAGCACTCTAATTCCCTAGGTTCTTATTTTTTCCTCTTAAAAAGCAGATATGGTTATAAACTTGCACACCAGTACTGCAGCCAACAAGTTCTTAATAGTGCCCTAATGTGAGCCTCCTGTGAACACCACATTTAAGAAACCTTATTACATATTTATTTTCTGTCTGTGTGTCGTGATGGCAAGAATTAAGGAAGAGGAAGACATTAAACTGAGTTGGTGGTTAGTGCAAAATAATCTGCAAAATATATATTGTAATGTCAGTTCTCTGATCATTACCAAAAATTGGAAGTGTTATTCCGACTGTATTCCTCTCTTAGGCTACATAGTTGCTGCAGGCCCCAGTGACTTATCTACTCCTCCAAGAACTGTAAGAGATAAATAGAGGACTTAGTGTGTATGAAGTGAATTTCAGCAAGCACTAGTGATTTGCATATGTCTAATTTGTTCGAATATTCTTTTATTTCCCCATTCTGGTATATGTACTTCCCCTTGTCAAAAAAAATAAATCTATTGTTAAGTACCTATCATTAGTCTTTATGTACACATGAAGAATGTAGCAAAATAATAAAAAGAATCCAAACATTTCACTCTAGTCTGCCTATCTGTTATTTGTGCCTCTGCCCTTCTCTTCATCTAATTTTTTGGTATTTATAGAATCTCTTTGTCTTCCATTTTATGCTCCAGTAAAGTTGTAACTCATTTTGTGACTTAGTCTTCCTAGTTTTATCCCTAGATGTCTACACTACTGCTTTATTACTATCTCACTTATATGCCCTTGCCTTCACTCTTCGTAAGATTTTCTTTTTGATATTCAGGTCACTGGAGAATTCCTGAAACAACTATACTAGTCTTTTACTACATATTTGTCTTCCACATCAGGATGGTTTACTGGAGAACCTACAGCACTGTTTAATTTACTCACAGGTTTATTTTCCTTATAATTTCTCCACATAGGGCAATTCCTAGCAGGATCCTTAATTGCCATGGTATATAGTGGCTTTTTTTTTTTAAGTAGCTTCATTTAAAAACAAAACAAAACTGCTCTTTCATCTGATGTTTTTCACACAAGAAAAGTAAGATTTAGAATTGATCATACATGGCTTTAAGCAATTTAATTATATTCCATTTTAAAGAACTACTTTGCCAATGAAGAAAAGGTATGTCAGGATTTCAGCATGATGATTTATGATTCTGTCATAATGACAGATGTTCTTCATGTATCTCTGACATTGCAATCTTGAATCAGTGTTCTATTTCTCATGTTTGCTGGTAAAAAGAAATGCACTATATAAATACATTGTTTGTCTTCAAGACCTTGCCCTGCATGAGCTTGGAAAGCTGGCGTGTTTCTGAGAAGTTCTGTGGTAACACTACTTCAGCAGTCATAATGTACCACAAAAACAGCACTGCAGACCTAGTTGGGCCCCCTTACTGGATGCTTACCAGGCTGTTGGACTCAAATCCAGCGAGGATATGAAACACTGCTGCACTCCTCTAATTACTGGCAGACTTCAGCCATCATCATCTTCAGCTTCTTGATTGATCCTGCAGGCTGAGATTCCTGATCTTAAGCACCTCTTGTCTGAAATCAGGATTTATTAACCTGTACCTCTTGGCTGCTGAGATGCAGAGTTTAATCCTAGTGGAAGAGAATCACTGAAGCGTGAATAAAGAAAGGCATTGACTTATGGAAGAAGAGAGGCATCAAACTGTACCAATAAGAAGCTTCTTTCTGCTGGTCACCACCTCACTTACTGATGTTCAATAGCCCTCCATCTCTAGCCCTTTCTTATGTACAAGAATCATTCTTGGCACCCATGTTTCTGTTTACAGGACTGCTGAGAGTAGCTGAAGGACCAAGACATTCATTCAATAAAGTGGTGGAACAACACAGGCACATGAATATCTGTATATATCTTTCTTGAAGTTTTGCTGATGCAGTAGTATAACATTAGCGATTTCTACCAGCACAGTTCTGTCGACCAAGGATTGCACTTCTTCACAGCTGCATTGGTGACAGTTATGGAATAAACAGCTAAGGTTCAAAGGTTCCCCAAAATACATCTCATCCTGTTGTAACAGGGAGCTTCCTGATAAAAGTTCTGTCTCTATTGATTTCTTATTATGAGGGCATTTCTCTGCAGTCCATACTTCTGCTGCAGTTACATTTACTGCCTAGTCCTGTTCATCTCTGAATTCTCAGAAAAAAGTACAGAGAACCACCATACTATAAAAGGACGTAGCTACAAGAAAACCATTTTTGCCAAATACACCTTTGTAAACTATCTTCATCGAACTCTTAAAGAAGACTTCGAATCCTGGAGATCTTACAAGTTAAAGTAACCCCACAAAGGCATGTTATGTGGGTACAATTTCCTTCCCAAATCAGTTATTTGACAGCATTTATTCAACCCTGGCCAAGACTTTGGTGACTATACCATGAATATTTTACAAATATTGTTCTGTCATTCTGTAGTCCGTGTTCCATACATAGAGATACAAATCCACAGTCTTCAAGCACATAGGGTTTTTTTCTTTTTTTCATCTACTTTACAGTCATTTTTTCCAAGGCATAGTTTTCTCTCTTCTTTCCAGCTGTCACAGTCAGCACAGGAATAGACTTCTGAGATCCTGTCTAGCTTGAAAGATTACCTTCTTGCAGTCTATTGACCCATTACGAAGTAATAAATGAAACAAACACTGGATAAGATTCCATGTCACAAACACTACACTGAGAAGCCTCAGAAGTCTTTCAGAAAGGGTTTGGCTGTGGAACAGTATAGGGCAACAGGGTTAAAACTGCAGTGTACAGGCTCGCAGGTTCACTATTTTTCCCCTGAGCTCAGTCTTAGCTTGATTTTACAAGCCATAGATTCACTCATAAAAATGTATTGAAATATTGCAACAAAGAATATTTGTTAATAGCAAACCCTGCAAGCTAGCACTATTTTTTAATGAATATCTTGAAAACTAGGCTAGGCTAAGATTCAAATAGAGAGAACAGTTCTGCATGGAGATTTGCTCTAATATCTTCTGCTCCTTCTCTCTCATTCCTGTGAAAGAAGGTGCAATCATCAATAGGCAATCCAAATGCTGAATTTAAAGTCTGACTTCCTGATTATTATCAACAAAAGATTACATTGCTAAATTCTAGGTTTTTCTGAATGAGATATCTTCTACTGTAAAAGATGTCTCAAGCCTTAATGAAGATGGAATTTCATCAACAAAAGGCATAGCTACATGGATAAGGTTCCAATGAAAACAAACTCTACTGTGTGAGCTCAGGGATGCTGGGATTCAGGCCAGTCTGAGAGCTGGAGGCACAGAAGAGTGGTTCTTGATTGCTGCTGAAAACCTGTGATCCTCATCTGAAACAGTCACATGGCTTCAAGACCACAGCTGGTGCACAGGACACAGGTGCAGAGCAAAGGCAAATAAGTTTGGTTCTAGCCATAATGGCCCATGTGACTATAGTTTGAGATACTCAACCACAAGTTAAACTCAGCAGAACTATAACATGAAAGAAAATTAGTTATATGAGAGCTACAAAAAGGCTAATTTTCAAGATGGTAGAAATTATCAATATCAGTTGTGTGGATATTCAGACATCTACAAAGTTGAAGGCTCAGTCTCTATTCTTTAGGGTTTAGGAAATCAACAGAAATTAACTTTCGGCCATAGACATTCAAATAACACACTATTGTGGTGCAAATACAGAAATCAAGTTTCACAGAGGGTTAGAATTTCCTCCCATCCTCAGGGCTGCAGAGCTTCCAATTTAGTTGGTCTTTTAAAAACAAAATGCAAGTGGTGTTGTTCAAAGCTTTATACTTGCAAAATCAATATATCTGTCAGCTACTGCACAAACTTATTCGGATTTGAAATATTTACAACATGGCAGAAAAGCAAAGTATGAGTGGAGTTCTTCGCGTTATTGCAAATTGTCCTGGTCAGAAAAATGTTCTTTTTAGTTTTTTCACTTTTTTTGTAGACAGCCAGAAACAATAAGCAGTAATCATAAAAAAAAAAAAATACACCTTTAAATAGAAACCTGAAATAAAAAATAATAATACAGCATCTGATAAAAATTCTTGATCAGGGTCACGAACAGACATATTCATGTACTTCTAAGTCATGATTATTCTGTCTACCTTAGTAAATCCCAAAATTGTCCCCACTTATCACTTGCTAGCTGATTTCTCAAAGTGGTGCTGGTATGCACAAAATAGATACCTGTTGGAAGAAACCAAATCAAGAGTTCTGTTCCACAGCATACCAGTGCTCAGTGGAGTAATGAGCCCTAAATCCTTATGTGGACTTTCCACTACAAGGACCTCCAGCATGTAGATAATGTACATGGTCTCAGACCCAGAAGAGGGTTCTTAAAGCCTGAAGGAGGCTGCAGAGTCAAGTACTGTGTATATCTTCCTATTTGCTGTCAACTGACAGTCCTCAATTGCTTTAGCAATGTCTTCCTATCTGATGCTTTACCCTCATTCATCCAGACTTCAGATGTGGAGCCTTTCCCTCCTCATTTTTCCTGCCTTCTCTTTTTGAATCCCCCTGCTGAGCCTGTCCTTCATTATTCTCCTTTTTGCAGTATCTCTCTTCCATGCTAGTACTCTCCTCTACTACTTTGGAAGGTCCCTCTTTCACCTGCCAAAAATTTCAGATAATGGCATCCTGCAGCTCTGAAGACATGACATTTCTCATGAACTTGTGCAATGATAGAAAGAGGAGCTTCCAAAGGGACGAGATAAGCCAGTGGCAATCAGATGGTTGAGAAACTCTCACTGGCCACCACCTACAAGTGTCAAGCAAGGCTGCTTTGGAAAGTCAAAGATTAAGGTAGTCTTCTTGCAGACCAGTAAATATAATCAATAGTCAAGCCCGTGCCCAGTACTTGCAGTTTGAGAAAGTCTTTGGAAGGGAACACTGAGCAAGCAGCTGCCTTGGCTTTCCATGCTATGAATCTCAGTGCCCCCATGTCGGGGAGTCTGGATGAATGAGAGCCCTTGGACATCACTCTTGACACTCTGACCCCAGGTCCCACAGCAGATTCCTAGAAGGGCACTTCCAGGGACACCTCTTCAGCCTTCTCCTGTACAGAGCAGATGCCATCCATCTCCCCTGCCATCATCCCCAGTTCTGACCCCAGTAGGTGTGTATTCCTTTTCTACAATGACTCTGAAGTAGAATAATGAGGTTGGAGGAGCCATAGGATTTCTGGTGGGATCACAGCACTGATCTCAAAGGTGTGAAGAAGGGATGGATTTTGTCAGGCTGCCCAAGGTGTTTTGAAATGCACTGGAGACATAAGCTGTAGGAAGTCTACTGCAGAGGAGCTGTATGCATCAGAAACCTCATACCCTAGCCCCATCCCATCCAAGTGCCTGGCTTATCACCAGGAACCGGGTGAGCTGTGCATGGGGACATGTTACGATAACTCAGTTATCTGAGCCCAGACAGTGTGCCCTGACTGGCTCTGCCTCTTCACTGAAGAGGAGGCTGTACGCTTGTGACAGTCACATGTTTTGTACTTCGAATGCTTTTACCAGCCTGTTTCTGTTAGCTGCACTTCTCATACATACCCTGGGCCTTTCCTTCAAGCCTTGCCTATTGCCTGCTTTGCACCTGTCCTCCTTGAGTGGGGGTATGGCAGGAGTAGGGCTCGTGGATGCTGATGTCCCAGTGCAAGGAGAGAGTGGGGAACTGGGGAGAAGTTCTTGCCCCTCTAGGGAAGGGAGGAGGTTGAAGGTATATGTGCTGAAGGACTCCTTTCACTTCCTCCAGTTTCAGCCTAATTCTGTCTTCACAGCCTTTATTGATCTTCCCTACCTCTGCTGCTTTTTCTCTCCATTGCTTCTTGCAGATATGTTGGTAGGCAAACATCTGCTGCGCTTGGCACTCCCCAACATGGGATGCCTGTGGCAGTGGTGACACTGGAGGCCGTGTGATAACTTCCCAAGAGCCACAGAGGTCTGTGCCACCAGACAAAGGGCAAAAAGGGTAGAAAGATCAGAGATCACATAATAAAAGTAAACTAAAGCAATGGTGGCATTGCAAGAAGGAATTGCTATTTAACCACCCTGCTTTGTTCTGCTCTGTATGCCCCCATGTACAGTGCAGAGCATCCAGGACACCTCTGCTTTCCTGGTTCCCCGGTGCCTGCAGAGAGGAGGAGGGAGCCATGCATGCAACCACCAGGGAACTTGTCCCCATTGGTCAACCTAGACAGAAAGGCTCACCTGCATCCTCATGGAGCTAGTGCAGGGCTCAGAAAACATCCATAACTGGAGGCTGTTGTGAGTGCTGGAACCAATCTCATAATCTCGTAGCAAGATGACCTAAAGCTTCTCCTACTTCCAGCCTACATACAGAAAAGTCATGGTTCATCCTTGCAGGTAAGCTTTTGCTGTCAGGGCAACTCCTTTATGATCAAACAACATTGGTATATGGCATTTCCCCAAAAAGCTAAACACCATGAACCTTTCCCTTCTTGGAATGGAGATAGGCATATCCCTACCAAGCCCAAGTTGTTGAAATTGGCGTATCATGAGACTGTGCAGCAAAATCTGCTGATTTCCTTTAGAAGCTGAGCCAATCCTTACAGTATGTGCAGACGTTAGGAAGTCATGGAGACCAAAAGCTCAGAGAGCTTCCCAGACATCACCCACACTGATTTGGAGCTTGGGAAAGTACTAACAGGATAGCCATTGTTTAGCAGCTTAAGATAAGCACTAACACTTAAGGGTAAACAAAATAGTAATAACTTAGCCGAAGCAACTGACACTTGAAGGATACCGGAATAGAAACTGCTTATACTTAAAGAATACATAGTATGACAATTGTTTAGCTAAAACAACATATTTCTATAAGATTTATGTAGGAAGGGGACCTGTTGTTAAGAGATTTCTGATAAGCAGGACAAGTCATCTGGACCTGCGGTAAGAGTGGGAACACCATTGATAAGGACAACTGGATTCCTGAGAGCACGGATGCAGAAGGAAGTTAAGACACTGCCCCCATCCCTGGGAAAATCTTTCACAGGCAGAAAACAGGAAGAGGTCTCTTCTCAAACTCATTATAAGAAACAAGCAGAGTTTATGCATATGTATAGGCATTTTTTGAATATGTATTAGTTCGTTGTATAAAGCCAAGATGAGTCGCCATGATGAGCACGCATACTGTTTTGGAGAAATGATTCTCCCGTGCATCTCAGTGCTGAATAAACATACCTACTTTATAACTTTATAAGTTATGGAGTCTTGATTCCACGTGTCAACAGCGCTATTAGAATAAGGAAGGTTTGGAGGATAAAATTTTCACAGTATCTTTGCCCCTGGCGTACCCCCCCCACCCCAAAGGGACTAGTGACCAAGGAAAAATGGTTGAAGGCTGTGAGACTCTAAAGCACGGCAGTCACTCATTTAGCATGGCTATGGGTTTTGAAATCTCATGTGAGGATGGTGAAAGCATGATACCAACTTACAGAAGAGGACCTCGATGAAGCCTTTCATCATCAAAAAGTCTTGCACTCACCACTCGTTTTCATACCTATTTGCCGCAGTGAACCGTTTGATGAATTTATTTTAACATTCCTATCCCATATTCAGAAAACACTGCAGTATTTGAGCCTTGACAATGTATTATGGAAAGAGAGAGGTATTTTTGTACTCTCCCAGACCAAGGATATCCAACTGCTCAAACAAATTATTCCCAGAACATTGCAAAGCCTTCTAGAAAACTACAGCTTAAAATATTGCCATTACAATACTGGGTCAGACCCTTGACCGGTCTAGTGCAACAGGTAGTCTCACATGGAGAGTAATACCAAATATCTATGAGTAGGTCTTGTGACTCAGCTGTTACTTAACTAATTAGAGGTGGCTGAACATGTTACTCAAAATTTGTCAGGCAGTGGTGATCTTTTAGCACATTTCTAAAAAGTTATTAACTCTAACACAATTGAAAATGTTAACTATGTTCCATTAAATAATTCTTTCAGCTACAACAGCTCAAATCTGTTGCTTCACTGAAGTCCTACTGTCTTCCTTTTTAATTGCATTTAACCTGTTAAGGGCTTACTGATAAAAAAACCAACCAAACAAAAAAACCCAAAAAAGGAACAAATACCTGAGAAAATGGCCAAAATGAATTTTTTTTTTTTATCTCTTGAACTCAGAGGATGCTAAGTTAAGAAGACAGCCAGCAAACTTACCTACTATTTTCTTTGATCACTTCTCTCTTTGCTTGTTGTCTGAAGAAGTGAATATAAACACTCACTGGAAATTCTACAACCTAATCCATCACTGCTTTAAAAAAAATCTTCTAGTGTGACTTTGCTACAAATGCAAAAAAACCCAGACAGAAGATGTGTAGCTGTGAGTAATATTATGATTTTTGTTTCACTCTGGGTTGATGAGAAGTCAGGTGCATTTTTCAGTTAGATCTAAATCTGAGATATGAGAAAAGGGAAGAGAGTTGTGATTATTTCTGTCATTTTAAGAATATTTATATGGGCTTTGCCTCTCTTTTTCTCACCTCCATCATTTTATGATAGTGAAGAATAGCTCATCGTATACTTGTGGAAATATAAACAATTTAATTTGAGATAATTGGTGCAGTTTTCCAGAATGACTTCCTTCTCGGTTCTCTTCATTCCCCTATTAGCCACTGCCAGCCTCTGCACATCCCATGCCCCTCATCAAAGTGCGTTTTTTCTGTCTGCAACCCCTCACCTACAGCATATTCCTCCTTCGATGCGGATATTATGCTTTGCCTCAGCAACCTCTTCTGTATGCGCTGCCCATGTCCAAGCCAAGTCTGCCTCTCTCTTTCTACCCTTTTCTTTCTCATCTTTTGTTGAAACCTCGGCTCAGCCTTTTATGCGCCGGTGCTTTAAACCCTTTCATTCCCCTGAGCGTTCCCAGCTCTCCATTCTTTCGCTGAGGGGGAGGAGGATCATCCTTGAAGTCATTATTCAGAGAAAGGAGACAAGGCCCCATTATCTGACTGATTTCACAAGTCATTTAAATGAATGGTAGGTATGCACAACCAGCAAATGCTTGTTAAAACGATTAATTTGATCATTTCTTTTCAGTGATAGTGGGAGAACATAAAAATCGCAAACCAAGTCACTGTGTGAAATGGCAAGAATTACATTTTGTCCTGCTTTCTTTGAAACAATATTAAATGAAAACATAAATCCTATAGAAATAATTATGGGGTATTACTGTATCTACCAAGGGTTCATTATGTGTTACATTATTATAATGAAACGCAAAAGAAATGAATGATTATATTATGATGTTAAAGCTGCACCATTTTTATTTAAGCAATTGCATTACTTGCAGTGCAGAGTGCCAGAAAAATGACTGGTTTGGTGACAGATCTCCTTTTCTATTTCAAAGCCCCTTTTAAAATAATTAGCAGTAGGACAGAAAGTAAGATAAAGAATATCTTTAAATGCAGGAAGAACGAAAAATTATTCTGATGATCTAAATTAGCCTAAAGCACTTGCTTGTGTGACAAAATCACTGCAATAATTTATCTAATTTAGTGATCTTCATGAGGGGGAGTTTGGGAGGTTGAACACCTAAACAGGCTAGCAGTTAGGAAAGGAAGGACAGTGACAAAGCTCTTAAAAGAAAAAAAACTTGCTACAATCTGACTCACTTATGCATTGCTTCTGTCAATACCAGAAATGTTGTAATTTAATGCAGGGGAAGAGAGAAAAAAAAAAGATGAGTTTTTTTCTTGAAAATAAAATAATCTACCATCAACTTATTGAAAGCATAAACAACTTCCTGATCATAGCTAATTAAAGGACTGAAAAAATTACTACATTGGCTTCAAGTGAACAGGTGAAGTTTCTGTTGCCACACATTTGGTTATGATTTCCACTGGCTTTATCAGGAATTGCACCTGCAATTTCTCGGTGGAGAGAAAAGTATGTTTGTGGAAATAAAGATTCCAAAGTCAAGCCTGACAATTTCTCCAAATAAGCTTGTGACAATTGCTAGAAGCATGGCTGGAAACCACACCAGTGAAGCGTGCTGATCACAGGCATCCTGTGTTTCAAGACCTCAATTAGGCATAAATTTATTCATTAATAGCAGAGCCTCAGTCTTGATTCTAGAATTTCCTATGGGCTCAGTATTTGTTAACCTCCAACTTGGGTCCCACACTTGCCCCTCTTCACTCGAATAATAGAGGAAAGATGCTGCAGTAACTCACCACTTCTTCCTGGACAAGGACTTCTCTCCAGCATATCCCCACAGACATTACAGCAGTGCCAAACCCTTTGCTATCACCTTTCACAGCTCTGGTCCTGAAGGTGTCTCAAGGATAACTCCTGTGCAGAAATCCCCAGCTGCCAAATGCATCCTACAAAACATGGGCAGAATTTACAATGTTAGTTTAAGGACCAAATTAATTTTTTTCTGCAGTTATGTTGCAATTGACCATCAAACTAAATTGCCATAAATCACTCTATTTAGTAGCATAAGCTTGATTCCTGTAAGCAACTGTTTCTCCTTGGTAGTTAATCCTTTGATGGTGTATTCTCTGTGTCAGAACTCCATTATACTCTTAACTAGGACAGAGTCATTGTTCATGCATCTCTTTCTAGTTGTGACTTGGAAGCACCTTGAAACTGGTTATTATAGCTTGCCTTATGAGCAATTTGCTAACACTTCCTAGACCAGATGGCAATGACCCTTTGTTCTACGTTAAGCCTTGAGCTTGTCAGAGATATGGCAATGGATCCATCTTTATCAGAGATCTGCTCATTTCTTGGTTGCAATTCCATAGTTCCTTCTGAGGTGAGTGGGGAAGTGTCTGACATGAAAGGTCACTCTTACCGAAGTCAATGCAAAGCAGTGATTCCAGCAAAGCAAATATTCAGGATGCAGAGTGACTTCCATACGCTGAAAACTACCAGCCTCTTCTATGCATGCAGAGACATGCTTGCATAACTTGTCTTATTTATGCTCTAGACTTCATCAGTTTTCCATATTAAAATCTGATGATATAGTCACTCTGTGGCAGCATATACTGATTGTTATGGAAAATCTTAATTTCCCATAGTTTCAATTCTACAGATTCATTGTTCTGTCATTTGTCTTGGCACTAGATTAAGGCTTACCCACTGGTGTCATTGTAAGATGATAGACTGTTACCAGGTCCTTACTAGAGACATAAAGCATGTATTGAAAGAATTAATTTAATAAAGAAATAGGAACTCGGTGGCAGGAAATAGCATTATAGACTTAAGAACACCAGGGGTGTAATTAGTACCAGGTGGCATAACGATGAAAGAAGGTAATAAAATAATTTTACTTCATTCTGTAATTCTTAGAGCAATGCAAATTAGCTTGTCAGCAGGGAAGGGTTGGTTTCTTTTCTTAAAATTTCATCTGTATGCTGTCTTAATGTTATTTTCTTTTAAAAAGATTTTGTGGAACACAGTGTATAATGTACAACTGAAGTCTGAATGCACATGGTACATAAACAATGAGAGTCTCATCTACGACACAATTAGGAGAGCCTGTAGTAGCTGAAGAATCAGTGGTTCTCTGGTCCCATGAAAAAACAAAGCATGTAAGCATTTGATCGGTGATCTCTGCAAAGCCATGGAGGCTCAGAAGGGTCTGCCTATGACAATAGCATCATGATACAAGCCTTATTCAAAGCAAAGAGAAGATGGTGGAAATTTGAAAAATTCAGAGTGAAAAGAAGAACCAGCATGTTTGCTTATTTAAATTTTGTGGAAAACAAGTCCAAATATTATCTTTTAAAATAACGGTGGAGAGAAGTTATAAAGTGATAAGCCACTAGAATAATTAGAGTAGAAGCATTTTAGAAATTGAAGTGCATGTGAAATGACAAAGTGCCATCTCCACTTCCTGCTGATTCCCACATCAAAACTTCCCCTGCACCACTTGTTATTTGTACCATATAGTAAAAATTTGTTATTTTAAGTACTGATCAGAGAGGTAATTGTGCCACTGTTTTATTCTAAATCCTTAGATTTTTTGTTTCACTGATAGAACATACAGGGCTAAATTCAGCTGATTCATGTTAAAAAGTTTTAAAGGCACTGAAATCAATGTCCTTTCAGTATCAGTACCACATTTGCTCTGTAAATATTTTACGCTTGCCCATTTATTTCCTGTTGACCATTTTGCAATACAAAACTTAAGCATATTCATTTCCTTTTTCCTTCCTGGATGATAATTGAATCTGATCCAATTCTGTGATTTTATTCAGCTTTACTATTTTCTGCAGGGTACTGGAATTCAGATTTCTTTAGAAAGAGACTAGGCAGTCTGAATATCCATATGTAGGAAGTCAGTTTGGAGCTGTTTCACTAAAACCTAGTTTAGAATGAACTAAAGAGTTCTCTAAATTAATTAATCTGATTAATTAGTCCCATTTTATATTCATAAATGTAGGCAGATGTACTTACATCTGAAATATTCATGCCTATATGGTATAAAAACCACAGAAGAAAAGGGAAGAAAATGCAAGAGCTAACAGGGCCGTAAGTTTAATGGGGCCTAGGTAGGTCAAGAAATGGGGTCTATTATGAGAAAGATAGGATGGAATTATAGGCCTAGGAGATGGGATTGGGCAACTGGATTTAAGACAACTCAGGGTGCCATTTAGTTTGTTTCAGATGATGAAGGCAGCACAGGTGAAGGAGCTCACTGCCAACGGGGGTGAGACAAGCAGGGGAAACACAATAATTAAATTATTCCTCTCGAATTATATAAAAAGCTTACATTCAAAGAATGTTAGGGTTGCAAAGTTGGGTAGTTAAAGGACAGGAAATGCCCGATGTAAAGTCCCCCCAGATAAATCAAACTTGTAACTCTTATATGCACTGTAAAAATCTTTAATTACAGGGTAGCATATACCTTTTTACACAGGACCTTTGGCCTTTCTGTGCACACGGAGGGCATACATTTAATGAGCAACTATTCATTAGCTTCTTTATCCTCATTGTTAAGTGCATGGCCTCATGCCTTATTTACTATACCCTATTCAAACTCTGCCTTGAATACACAATTAGTAATATCCTCATAGGATCTTCCATGTAATTTATTGCTGTAGTACTTACTGTTTCACAAACATTAATTAAAATATCCAACTTCCTTGCAAGGACAGGTCATTTTTTATTATTTTTATGGTTGGGAGGTGTGAGATGACAAAGGCCTGATTTTTTTTTTTTTTTAAGGAAAACTGTATCCTTATGCCTCTGCTTAAAGATGCTACTTATCACCATTTTCTTTTTCCATCCTGGTGGGAATCCAGGGCCTCCTTCCTCTCCTCCTGCAGTAATACCATGCCAGTGTGTTGGTAAAAGTCCAAGATATTTTCAATAGCTTAAAAAATATCTTAGGATCATCAGATAGGCAGGAGACCTACAAAAGAAGGGTCCCAGTTACCAATTATATTGTGTAATTGTAGTGGTAGGGGATTAAAGTTTATTTAGCTGTAAGATTAGATAATAGTGCAATTTATTAGCATGACTTTTGAATGAGTAGCTGGGCATTTAAGTAAATTAAGGAGTTCCAAGTCAGCCGTTTAAAGACACTGCTAATGATTGGGAGGAGACTGGGAAGAGATTGACCAATGTGTGAACTTGATAAATAATTTTGGGTCTATTGACCAACAGACACCCCTAAAGATCCCCTTGGAGGAAGGTGTGAGGAATGACTTGGCATTTGTAATCATGTATTTAAATGTAATTATAATATACACGATAAATAATTTATGGATTTTTATAGCTTTCTGTATAAACAATAACAATTAACCATTGAGATATGTTTGATTTGAGAAAAGAAAGCCTCCAAGCACCCAGGATTTGCGCAAACCTGAATAAACAATGTCTCTCTCAGTGATATATCTATTGGCTGGGTAGCAAATCTACGTTTTCGACAACAAGTGGTTTGACAAGCCAGTAAATCTCTGTACTTCATTGTTTTGGGGCAGGTCTATCCCACTATGCAGCCTGAGCTCTGACCAGATATTTTGTTGGGCAACAGGGGCAGAAAGCAAAAAAATTGTCTGTCCAATCCTACTAGCTCATGGGGCTTATAAATCTGCCCTGGATCTTACAGAAGTGTGCACCTCTAAAGGTGCTCAGGTAGACTCCTCAGTACAAATTCCAGGGAGATCACCCTTAAAAAAAAAAAGACAGGTGTACTGAGCTTTTCTTGCCATGGTCCTGCATATTCACATGACTCACCTTTAATTTTAGGAGTTTATACTTGCATTGCTCTCTGCACAGCTGAAATAAGTGTTTTTATAAGGAGACTTAGTTCCTTATCTCTGATATTTACAAGCATAGTCTCATGCAAAGAATTTGTAGATAATTGTACAGTCTCTGTTTAGGCATAAAGACTGTGAGTGTTACTAACACCCTGTGAAACTCTGCAGAAAAAAAAGACTGAGTTTGAGCCAGTTGAGTAAATTTTTGCTGAAAAGGAAAAGAAAAGGGAGGAAATAGAACCGGGGTTTGCCTCACTGATGCTCTGGATCAGGATGCTTTCCTTTTCAATGCTGCGTCAATATCCCTGGTTGTTCATTATATACCTTGTGACAGTTCTCAGCAGTGGGCAAAGACAGGAGGTACTGTGTTGTCAGAGGATAAAAAGGTCCTGACCCTCAAAGCTTCCTGTGTCCCTACACAATTCAGATAGAATGAGATGGAAATCTTGGTCAGGCACACCAGTGCCAATAATGACAGCCACAAACACTGATCCATGGCTCAAACACCAGCAGTCCCAGTGCACCTCGTCTGCTTTGGGGTGGAAGAGGAATGTTATCAGGCCTGATGAAGCAAGGCAGCCAAGAGAGTGGAAGCAAATGCGGCAGTGTATGGCACAGGGGATGGCCCTTCTGCCCTGGCTAAGGCATGGAACTGGGATATGGAATCAGTTACTCGCACAGACGATATGGAGGATGGCAACCACACTATCAGCAGACATGCTGCCTGGTCGCACGTAAATGGAGCTGAAAAAATGTGGCAAGAGAACACTAAACGGGAGGCCTGCCGCATAACTTGTACTAATAAATATCATGTTGTATAACCCCACCCCAGGCCTCCTTCTTGTGGGCAACAGAGCAAATAGTCACTGGCAAAGTACAGCAGACAGAGAGACCAACAAACACACCAAAGCGGGAGCAGAAGCATGCCTCTGTCTACAACTGGTAATAATCTTTTTCACCTGGGTGGATAAGAAGCAAATCTACACATATTCACACACACAGATGCATATTACCATGCACTCACTCTTTCAGTGTTCCACCTCTGAAAACAACTTTTGTTGTTATGCTGACTTTTGTTTAAAATGAACAAAACTGACTGTGCAGCCTGCTGACCAAGCACACATACTCCTGTTTAGATAAGATCCGTGCCATGGTTTGACTCCAGTCAGCAACTAAGCACCACACAGTTGCTCGCTCACCTCCCTCCCCGTCTCCCCAGTGGGATGGCGAGGAGAATTAAAAAAAAAAAAAACCAAACCAGACAAACAAAAAACCTTATGGGTTGGGATAAAGACATTTTAATAGAACAGCAAAAGAAAGAATAGCAGTGATAATAGAGAATACAAAACAAGACACACAGTACAGTTGCTCATCACCCAGTGATTGGTGCTCAGCCAATCCTCAAGCAGCCATCACCCTCTACCCTCAACCAATTCCCCACTTATATATTGAGCATTATATTGAAGGAAGAAATAAATAATTTAGAATAATAAGAACAATAAGAATCAAATCTTGGCCAGCTTGTATTAAGAAAGAATGTCTTTGTAATGGGGGTTTAGCTTGTTTACTAGTTGAAACAAGGACAGTACCCCAGCAGGAACAAAGGACAGACTTGAGCTCACCAAGAGGACACAGTGAGGAAGGAGGTAAGATAAAGAGGATCAGAGGATTCTGAAGACACAAAGGAACTGTAGTGTACATTCAAGAGTGGATGCTGAGATATGATGAGTTCTTTGTATGTTTAACCAATATTTCAAGGACTGTGTAACCAGGGTTTCTCAGAACCTATATGAATCTGTATGTTTAAACAGTATAGAAGTCCTGTAACCAGCCTCAATTCACCACACATTAGGTGAAATGATTCCCTGTGTGTCCAACATTGTATTATGTCTTAAAGCAATACCTGCTTAATAATCAAATTGGCACTGACTATTTGATTTGGCCTTTTTCACAGCATCAATATGGTATGGAATAGCCCTTCAGCCAGCTTGGGTCAACTGTCCTGGCTATGCTCCCTCCCAGATTTTGGTGCACCTCCCTGCTGGCAGAACATGGGAAACTGAAAAGTCTTTGACTTCATAGAAATGTTACTTGGCAACAACTAAAACATCTGTGTTAGCAGCTTTATTCTCATGGTAAATTCAAAACACAGCACTATAGCAGCTACTAGGGAAAAAACCTCTGTCCCAGCCAGAACCTGGACAACATGCCATGCCCCTTGCCCACAGCAGTGCTCAGAGGTGGGTTTCCCAGCACTACCCTGGCAGAGGTTGGCTAATGCTTATCTTCTCATGCTTCTCATCTAGTATTTCCTGCTCTGCAGGATAGGATAAAATCTCCCCAAATTTAGCAACATTTTAATAGAGGTTCTGCTACTAAGTTTCCTGACTGGTAGGATATGGTTGCTTTTGTACTTCCAGGACAGCAAGTCAACAGCCAGTGTTGGCTCCTCAAAAAAAACCTCACTCACCCTGCATCTCTAACTCTCAGTTACTATTTTGGTTTTGCTTAGACTGTAATATCCTTTCCTTTGCTGCAGCATTTATCATTACATTCTTCACTATAGATACTTTACATAGCCCTTGCAGCCAAAAATCAGAGGAAGCATTTCCCAAGTAGTTAGCAGGTCTTGTGCATCTGTTGAGACTGACTCCATACCTCACAAGAGGAAATCAGTTCCAGTTTAAGTTCTTTGAGGAGAGGCTCCCATCACCATAAAATCTCAAAGCAATTATTCTTTACAACTGTCTGCTACATTGAGTTTTTATTACTGGCAGGTTTGCAGCCCTGAAAGGAAGCGGTTTGAGAAATTCATAGTAGGGAGTTTGTCTTTCAACAAACTCAGGCAACACAGTCTCCATCACAGACTCATCTAGGGTCCCTTTCTCTGCAATAGGCACCTCAGGGGCCAGAATTTAGTGACCAGCAAAAGCTCATGTCATGGCTCTACCTAATTTCAGTTCTAATTTGCATGCGATCCTGGTCAAAATCACAGAATCACTAGGTTGGAAAAGACCCACTGGATCACTGAATCCAACCGTTCCTACCAAACACTAAACCATGACCCTCAGCACCTTATCCACCCATCTTTTAAACATCTCCAGGGAAGGTGACTCAACCACTTCCTTGGGCAGCGTGTTCCAGTGCCCAATGACCCTTTCTGTGAAAATTTTTTCCTGATGTCAAGCCTGAACCTCCCCTTTAAATGTTCCAGCTTCCAAAATTTCCCACAGCCCAAAGCATTTTCAAATTTCATGTAATCCTCAGTAATTGCTATCAAACCTTGTTCAGGGCACTGATTTGATCCTTCTAACCAAAACAGCTGCACAGTTCATCCCAGTACCCCAGGCTGTGAAGGAGCGCCCGCTGCCATTCTCATGATAGCTCCCTGCACCCCAGCTGGCATTTTCCCTGCCTCCTGCAGCCTTTTAATTACGCTCATGTGTCCCTCCTTTCATTGCTGCTCCTGAGGTCTCTGGCTCAGGATCTGCTACTTTCCAACTATGGATTTGCTCTAGTTGACATCCAGTGCAACACTCTGCACTGCTGATATGCAGGTAGCCCATCCCATATGGCTGTTTGTATCCCTGGACAGGCTTTTACTGCTAATCAGGCTGACCTGATTCCCATAATCTCTGCTTCTCCAGTGGTATTTCTGCCTAAGACTGATTGCCAAGGCTGGGAGACCTCACACTACAGCTCCTGTGTATCTATTAGGGCACTCAAATCCATTGGTAGCAGACAAACACACACAAACCACAAACCTCTCACTCTGAAGGGCAAAATTGCTCAAAAATCTGCATTCTCTCCTTTAAACAAGCTTCCTTGGAAACCTATGTAGTGGTGCATCACCTAGGAGCCTTTACTCCCTCAACCACTAGGATTGCTTCACTTCTGCAGCTTCCCCACCTCTGGATGTTGTAGGAAGTTGTTGCATGCAGACACAGGCCCATGTTCAGTCTAGGATGTAGATGGCACTGCTAGAAGTGCAAGAAAAGGTGGCTGATGCAGCTGACTGATAGTGACACTGTCTTTCTTTCAGGTGTGAAGTGTTTTCCTGGGCCTCAGCAATGACTGAGTTACAATAGCTGTTCCCAAGCTCACTCTGGCTGTAGGAAGCCTCATGTCAAAAAGAATTCTACAAGATGTAGCTAAGTGGAAGTAATATCTTTCAACCAAAACAGGAAAACAAGAGGGTTTTGGTGACCTAAGATTCCAGACGGCAACTTGTTGCAAGAAGGCAAGAAAGAGCAAGCCAGGCAACATCATCCCAACCAAAGATTCTTTGAGAATTTGTGTTTTAAAGATGCCTGGGAAAGCTTCAAGGGGTTGTTCAGTAAGAGAATCTGCAACAGGTAACTCTGGAAGTCTATTCTGATGGATCAGATCAGGCATTTCTGAGTGAGATGCTGACATGCTTGTCCTGAACGTAACACAGATAAAATTAAATTGCCATTAAACCCAAAACATGGGAAGTCATAAAGGATGTAACTGCACCTAAATTGCATCGGAGTGAACTTTTAGATTTGTCAAGATACAGAGAGGAAGATTTCATTTAACTAAAAATCCTGCTGTACTTGGCCAAGTGACCTAGTTCAGGGAAGTCCAGCAGGCTGCACCAGGACCAGCCCATCTCAGCCCCCTTTATCTTCTGCCAGGACACCAGGAAGGGACACAACCACCAAGCACAAGTAGGCATCTCAGTCCAGCAGGAGGTTTCATTCCCAGCAGCAGTAAGGGTCTGGAGGTAGGCTCAGGTCTTAATGTCACATCAGTACCCAGTGGCCACCAGCATGACTTGCCAGACATGACTCATATTCCTGCTGCCTCTGAGAAGGACAGTGCAACCATAAATAGGATTAGTGGAGACAATCTTCCCATCAGGAGGAAAGCATTCACCACAGAAATGAGGAACGGAGCTTATAAAAGAATCCCACTATCGAGGGACCCATCTGGCTCTCACCAGTGAGCATTTGCATGGCTCCCAAGAATTTAAAAGTAGATTTAAAAAGAATCATTTTCTTTCATCAGTTCTCAGCAGCAGGAGGAACAGCTGATTAGTTTGCTTGTTAAAGTGTTACTGACATACCACACTGTAGTTTTCAAACAATCAGATCTTGATTAATTTTGGTCATGTAAATAAAATTCTTACAAGGATTATTTTCAAGCCTAATTAACTGTCTCTATAAATGCAGTATTATTTTCAGACCTCAACTTCCTTTGCCTCAACAAACTAAACAGTATGTTTTCATGAATATGGCACAGGATATGAAGAATTTTTATAGGAATATTTAAAACTCACTTTTGCAGACAAAGCAGACTTAGGAAACCTCATTCAAAAGAATTGCTTTTTCAAGGTTGGAAGGGGTAAATTAAGAGCCTTGGAAACAGCATTCATCCTCCCAAAGTAATTTCATTTTAATCATACTGTTTACCGGGTATTTATAATGAACATGCAGAAGACCAGAGGTGGATGGACTGAAGGATATCAATAACGCAGAGCTGAGGAAATATCCCAGATCCTGGCTTTGGGGGGAACTTCACTGGAAATTCTTTTTGAGAATTCTTATTTACATAATAAAAACCATAATAAAAAACAGACTTCTTCCAAATGCACCGGATGCACTACAGTGGTCTATGCCCACAAGTACATATACTTTGGGAAAAGCCAGGATTGCCAAGCTTCTGAGCCAAGGAGCACACAAACAGCAACAGAAACATTTCTGGGTAGAGATGGACTCTTGCCTGGAGGACTGCGGGCTTCCCTAGCAGAGCCAAGCAGAGTCAAGGCAAGATGTGTTTCAAGAGCATGAAACCTGCCAACCCAAATATAATTCTTTGATTCATCATTCCTTGCACAGTTTCACACTTCTACTTTAACTGAATGTTCCTTAATGAAAAGGGAAATTTTTAGGGGGAGGGGAAAAAATAAAAATAAAAGCAAATCTATAAGGAAAGTGTATTGACAGCAACGTCCACTCTACAAAGGCACAGACAGGATTTGCCTCATTCCCTGTTAGCCTGTAAATCTAGTATAAAATATGCAGGGGATGGCCATGGCGCAGCTAATGAACAATCTTATCAGTGTCACAGAGCAAATTTCAGGATCTTTTATATTATCAAGGAACAAAACCTGACATGTTCTTTATCAGAAAAAAAACCCAAATCAAAATAAACTTGTAAAAATAGAAGAATAGAGCAGGAAAAAAAATCAGAATCAGTTCAATAGCAAGAGGAAAAGTTCTGGAGGATGTTTTTCCTTCAGCCATGAATTTGACAAAAGAATGGGAACAACGAGTAAATTCAGGTTGAATTCAGCTGAATTCTTGGCTGAAAGGAGAATACAGGAATAGGCTTTTTGAAGACTGAAAAACCTTCAATTCCAATCGTTTGCAAATAACATCTTGCAACTTATTCAAAGTGTCGTTCAATTAAAAAGAGGTAAGAATAACTGGAACACAAAACATTCATTGGTGGGCTGAAATATTTAGGTTCATTCAAGGCTTTGGCATAATGAATTTTTTTAGTTTCATTTTTCCAAAGAAAACTCTGACCTAAGATATTTTTTTCCTGCTTTTTTTTTGTTTGGCCTCTGAACAAAAAAAAAACAACAAAAAACCACACCAAACCAAAGCAGTATTTGCCTGGATCTGTGAGAGTCATCAAATGAAATAATGCCAAGGTAATGACATTTTATCATAGCAACATGAAGATTAATCCAAAGCGGCTGTGTGCTGTTTCATACTTACTGATTGCTGAAGGAAATGCAAAGGAACTTTGCTACATGGGATGAATCCTGAAATATTGATCTGTGTGTCTAGAATTCAAAGATGATGAAGGTTTTTTCTCCCTAAGCTTTTTGCCTCACATAGCAATGATATACTTGCTAGTGAGGCAGAGAGGTTCTCCTCAAAACTTATTTAGAAATGGGCTTCAGTGACAAACAGTGGTCTCTTGCTAGCTCAAGGATTGTCTTGGTCTTCACAGATTATATATTGATGCAGTGCTGCTGTTAGCAAAACTGTTAGCATTGGGGTGACAATAATCACACATAACACTCTGAGGAGAGTTATGTATCTTGCTTTATTTAGAGGCCCCGAGAACCAGGGGGATATTCCCCAAATCTGGTCTAACAATGTTCCGACGAAGGGCTCTTTTATTCTCGCAAAATTTCTCAACCTAATGTAT
>WAAB01006294.1:0-30738 GCA_013389865.1 Piaya cayana | reverse complement strand
AGTAAATACCTACTGAATAAGGTACAGAGAAGTTTCTCATTTCATGTTTCAGAAGTTTTCTTCATGTAGTTTACATCTGTATATCATTCATGAATCCCAGGCCTCCATATGAGCTTAGTTATGCCTAGTTTTACTGGTTTTGTTGTGGTATTTTTTGCTGTGATCATTACAGGTGGTTGATGTTCAGTATATTTTAAACTGAGTTTCTTTACAAAAAAATTCATTGTCTTGATTTTTACTTTTTCCACCTAGGTAATCCCTCCAGGTCAGCCCAGCTGGACAGATGAATCGTATCAAGGCTGTTTTATCTGTAGAGTCTGGCAGTTTGGGCACTGGGTGGAAGTGACCATCGATGATCGTTTGCCTTGCCTTGGTGGTAAACTCTGCTTTTCACAGTGTCAGACAGAGGATTTGTTTTGGCTTCCACTATTGGAAAAAGCTTATGCAAAGTATGTGAACACCATTATCGTGGGAAGTAAAGGGAGGCACAATACTTGTTTATCTTCTCCTTAATTTTTTTATCTGACTAATTTGGGCATAGANCTGAAAGAAGGTTGTGGAGAGGAGGGAGCTGGCCTCTTCTCCCAAGTGACAGGGGACAGGACGAGAGGGAATGGCCTCAAGCTCCACCAGGGGAGGTTTAGGCTAGAGATTAGGAGGAAGTTTTTACAGAAAGGGTCATTAGGCATTGGAATATGCTGCCCAGGGAGGGGGTTGATTCACCTTCCCTGGAGGTGTTTAAGGCAAGAGTAGACGAGGTCCTTAGGGATATGGTTTAGTGTTTGATGGGAATGGTTGGACTCGATGATCCTGTGGGTCTCTTCCAACCTGGTGATTCTATGATTCTGTGATTCTATGAAAGAATTGTAATGAATTATCAAGATTCAAATGATGTTCATTAAGTCACTATTGGTCATCTAAGTTATTAAAGGGAAATATTTTACTAGTGCAGCATTTGAGGGCAGCAGAGGGCTCAATGAAAAGCAGAAAGGGTGTAGATATTGTCATGGAAAGCAACAATATGGCATCAGTTTATGCTCTCTGAGTTTGTGTGAATTTCACTGCTGTTTGGGTTAGCTTGATGGCTTATTATTTTGAGAAGAAGCAGCCATTTTGTTAATGTGTTTGAAAAGACAGCTAGTTTGTGTTTTATGACACATCCATCAAAATGCTGTCTGGATGGGCAAAACAATTTGGAGACAAAGCACACTGCTAAGATGGCCCTCAAACATCCGAAAGAACTGGGATGAAGGGTTGTGTCATTGCCAGTAGAGGGCAGAAAAAGACTTTTAAGTATGAAATAATTTATGCAACTGTAGATACATTGAGCAGAAGTTGTGGAGCAGCAGTGCCATAAAGCTTCTCTGTAGCTTTGAAAGGTAATATTCTTTGCTTTCTGTAGAGATTGTTCTGTTTTGTCTTATTGTTCTGTTATAGTCTTGATTTCCTTTGCTATCCTTCACATCAACTGCATCAGGTAGGGTAGGCTCTTGATTTACTTAAATTGTCAAAGGAGGTGCTGCTCTGGTTGTTTGTCAGAGAGAACAGAGAATAATTGAAGGAGAGGAAGAAATATTATGTATTTATACAGAATGCAGTTAGCATATTGCAAAAGATGATGCAGTGAATGGATAATGAGGTACAAACGACGAGCGCTAGACTAGAGCGCTTTCCAAATAGGGTGGAACGAATTGTAATAAACTTCCCATCAAACAGTGGAATGTCTGGTGGCTTACAGGTTCTTTAGGTGTTGTATTTGGTATAAATAAAAGAGCATGTGTTTCTTCTTGGCTCCTTCAGGATATGAGATAGGGTACAGTCACAATTGTGATATAGGGTGGGGTTGAATGGCCATAGGGACCGTGTTTCTTTATTTCTGCTCTGTGTAGAAACGTTTCTCTTTTTTTCTTCTTTAAACAGAGTGCATGGATCGTATGAGCAGTTGTGGGCAGGTCAGGTGGCGGATGCTTTGGTTGATCTGACTGGAGGAATTGCTGAAAGATGGACCCTGAAAGGCCCTGGAAGTAATGTGGAGAAAGAGAAGACTGGTGTGGTTTTGGAGAAAGCGGTATTTAGAAGATTAATGAATCTGAAGGAACAGTGTGTAATAAGCTGCTCAGTCCTCGATTCCAGACAAGGCAATAGTAAAGTTCTAAACATTATTTTAAAGTAAATGTCGCTGTTCGCCAGGGTTCAGTGCACAAGACAGCCAGCAACTGCGTAGTGCCGATTCTACTATCATACGAGTTTCATGGTGTGATTTTATATAACCTTCGATAAATAAGGATTTAAGGATGTTGCTGGTTCAGGATGGAAGGTGCTTTTGAGGAGTGCGTTTTATGTTATAATAGATGCTGATAGGTCACTTCTCAAACAAATGCACACTGGATCCACCCCGAAAAAGCACCTGAAAAGCAACCTTAAAAATCCCAATGAATTTCAGTACCAGGAATCTGTGGATATTTGAAATCAAGTAGTTAGTTAACACACCTTAAAACTTTTAGTTTGTTTTATTTCTATATAGTAAGTAAAACAAACCATTCAGTTTTATTATGCTGGTTTTGTACTGGTTTGAGAACAATTTCATTTTATCTCAAAATTACCTTTCACAGGAGAGTTTAATGTTACTCATTGTAAAATCTGGTTTTGTTTTCTTTTTTTTCTTGTTCAGGTGCAAGCGAACTGGGAGAATTTCATGCATTTATTGTGGTAGATGCATTGAATCTGTCTGAAGTGTCAGGCAGGGAAATTTTCCTGCTACGAATCCGAAATCCTTGGGGGAGGCGATGCTGGAGAGGCCCCTGGTGTGAGGGGTGAGTAGGTTTATTTTTATTTGGAAAATCATTTGTGAAAGTTTTGGAGCACGAAGCATATCTATGTATTTGCGTAGGCAAATATTGCTAGTAGGGAGTAGCAGGGGAGAGAGACTTCAGTTCGTATGCAGCTCCTTGGAGAGTTCACTAGTTCACACAGCTCACTGGTTCTAAGGTGAGTTATTTTGACCTCTTAGTTCTGTAACAAATGTTTGCGTCTATCAAAGCATCATATGTTTTCACAGAGATAAACTTAAGATGTTGGCTTGTCTTCTGTTTCTGATTTTTGTGGTGCTTTTTTGTTCTCCATTTGATCTAAGTATCTTTGCTCATACGGTGTTTATGACTTAAAAGTAGCTTTTTGGCTTTTGTAATGTGATCTTACTCTGTTGCAAAGACAAGCTAAGGAGATTGTATTAAAAAAATACAGCAGAAGAAAAGATGCTTATATGTTTTGCTTGTGTGCTGTCACTTCGGTACATTCACATGAGTAGGAGAAGCTGGAATTGAGTAGGAATGAAGACTAGATATAAAGGGGATGTGAAAGAGATCTGTTTTAAAGGAAATGCAGAAATGCGTTTAGCAATTCCTGGAGCCAGGTAACAAGACTGAAAGGGCAGACCCTACTGGCTTATTTTGAAAAGCGTTAGCATGTTTAGACTGTACAAAAGAATGTGCAGTTATTGACCCCAAGATCAAGCTTCCAGCATTAAAATATGGTAAAAATATCATCATGTTAATAAACATTTAAGATAAATATTTTTTTCCATGTTGAGATTTAAGTTGGTGGGTTTTGCTTTTGAGAGAGTACACTTGATCTCTTCTGTCTTTGCTAAATGCTAAGTTGCTGTGTAATTGCAAGAGGAGAGCATTTCATTGGGTGGCCTTAGAGCCCTGTTTTATTCAAGTGCGGAACTGTTCTTTGTTGTTAGTGAAACAGCTGAAATATTGAAAGTATGAACTTTTAATGGGCCCTAAATAACCAGATGTTCAAATTCTTGGCTTGTTGTGACTTAGTCAGCAGATTCATGGGATAACTAGCTGCCTCATACAGACAGTGGTCTTGGATGTCCACTCTACAAAGTCAAAATATGCATTAAAAGCCTTTCGGAACAGTCACTGTGGAGTTTGTATTCTTTGTTATTATTTTTTAACAATTGTTAAAACCTTTATTTTACTCTCACACTTTGGGCTGCACTATCTGTTGCAAGCAAAGTAGCTCTTTCACCTGTAAGTTTGCTGCTGTCCAATTTGCTGTTAGATTTTTTTCCTAAGTTTTCTTTGTTATGTTGTGATTTCTGCTTTGTTATCCCTCTCAGTGACTAGCAACATGTATTCAGGAAATAGTCAATGCAAGTATTAGACAACAAAATGAGGAAACTTCTTGTCCTGCCCATAGGGTATTTGATAGAACATTGGTAGGAAAGTTTATTAGGTGAGGAACTAAACGTTAACTTTTGTCTTACGTGCAGTGGAGAAGGGTGGAGACGACTAGATCCAGTAGTCGCCTCAGAACTGCTCTTGCAGGTCCAAGAGGGAGAATTCTGGGTTGATGAAGAGGAATTTTTCAAGGAATTTGATGAGATTACCGTGGGTTTTCCAGTCAATGAGGAAGGACAACTTCAGAGCCTCTACACAGGTGCAGTATGAGAAAACATCTTTCTCATATAAATGTTACGTTAATGGGAAAGACTTATTTGAATTGCGAATGGTTGCAACTAGACTATAATTTCTCTTTCTGTCTTTCACTTTTCTTTAGACATGTAGCACTTTTCTGTCTTTACTGGGAAGAATAGAGGGACAAGAGGAGAGATTGTAAATCTCTAGAGGAGTGTGTGATATTTCTCTGAAATCTAGTTACTTGCTAGTTAGTTGCGAGATCAGTGTTCTCCATCAAAAGGCGGCTCTTCTGGACAGCCTTGTGATTTATTTATTTTTTGTTTTAATGGGAGGTGAATTCCAGATTTCTAAATGAAATTTCCTGTTGTAAAAAAATCACATCATTAATCTGCCAGTACCAGTTGTGACATTTTCGTGCCTCTTTAAGTCTTAGTTATGAATACCTGCTCAGAGAAACTGTCAGGGCTTACAACAGCCTTTGTGTTTGGGCTGGGGAACCTCTGCCATGCATCTGTTGTGTTAAATTAAGTGGCCTATGGTGTCTGAAATTTGCACCGTCTTTCCCTTATGTCGTTAGAGAAAGTGCTGTATCACTCGCAGAATCTTTTTGGATCCTGGGTGAGAGGCCAGTCTGCAGGCGGCTGCCGGAACAACAGCAGCTTCCCTACCAACCCGAAGTTCTGGCTGAGAGTCTCTGAGAAGAGCGAGGTGTGCATTGCTCTGCTGCAGAAACAAAGGAAATACAGTGCTGACTGGGCTGGAAGGATTAAAAATCTGATTCACTTAACAGAGGAAAACCTGTCTTTGACTGAAGGCGTACAAAGGAAGAATTATCAGGCTGTGGGACTGCATGTGTGGAAGGTAATAATAAGGCAGTGACATTTTTCTTTTTGTAAATACAAGTTTTAAAGTATTTCAGAAATATCTGGGCAAAATCATTTCCCATGACAGTTGATTATGGTTCAACTGTCCACCTCTTTTACATCTTTGATTTACATTGGGGTGATCCTGTTTATCTCTCAATGCAGTTACTGTCTCTGCAGGCTGTTAGTGGACTAGTACTTTCTTCTTAATTTTAAGTGCCAAGTGGCAGAACTTTAGAAACTGTCCAAACCCTTTCAGGGCCATTATTTGATCATTATTCCCAAATCTAATTCTGAATGTTAGCTCCTCCTGCTCCTCTTTGGCGTTCAGCTTATCTGCTGATACCTTTCTCCTTACTTATTTCCTGTTGTAGATATATGCAAGTTTAAAAATGTTTTAAACAATATTTCATCATTTTTAGTTCTGTTAAAAACTCCTCACTTTTCCTAAACCACCACACGTCATTATGCATCTGTTCTAGGTGGAGAAGAAACGATTTAACCTTCCAAAGACCCTCTCTGCTCCCCCAGTTGTAGGTACCGTCTGCCATTCCTATGACAGAGAAGTGCATGTGTGCTGTGACCTTTCGCCTGGGTTTTATCTTGTTGTTCCCAGCATTTTTCTGAAAGATGCAGTAGGGAATTTCTTGCTTCGTGTATTTTCAACGGGAAGGATCTCTCTCAGGTAGGTTTAAAACAAAACAGACGATTTCTTAATTACTGACATAGACAAATGCATGAAGTGTAGCACTAAGTGTAGATATTCAACGTGCTTGCCTGGAGAAGAGGAGGCTGAGAGGAGACCTCATTGCTCTCTGCAACTACCTGAAAGGAGGTTGTGGAGAGGAGGGAGCTGGGCTTTTCTCCCAAGTGACAGGGAACAAGACAAGAGGAAATGGCCTCAAGCTCCACCAGGGGAGATTTAGGCTAGAGATTAGAGGGAAGTTTTTTACGGAAAGGGTCATTGGGCATTGGAACAGGCTGCCCAGGGAGGTGGTTGATTCACCTTCCCTGGAGGTGTTTAAGGCACGAGTAGATGAGGCGCTGAGGGACATGGTTTAGTGTTCGATAGGAATGGTTGGACTCGATCCGATGGGTCTCTTCCAACCTGGTGATTCTATAATTCTTTGAAAGATTGTGCAGGGTGCCAACTAACAGCATTTTTTTTCCTTTGAATTTATGCAAGTAGTGTTCTGTTTCCTTGTTTTTTTTATCCTGAACTTGCTTTTACCTCTTGCTAAAATATTGGTCAGAAGTAGTCAGGTGAGTAACGTCTTGACTCTGAACTGCAGCCTAGTGCTCGGAGAAAGCAAGTGTTTTGTAAAAGTACTGAATGGATTTGTGCAGGAGGTAATTTCTCAATATGTGCAAGTTCTTTCACAACGTATGGGAAAATATAGATGTTTTGTACTCCCTATCAGCAATGTATTTGGTTTCTGGACATATTTCACCTCTACAGCATGTTGGACTTTAAAGGATAAATTTTCTAGTATTGTTACCTATAACACTTCCTCGGGCTGAAACAGAGGTACCAGCCTGGATATGTGTCTAGCATGGACAATCACAGAATAACGTTACAGCTGTTTTATATTCTCAGCTGGAAAACTGGAAATAAGGACAGATGATACGTTGTGAGTTGAAATGTGGTAGAACTGATAACGACACCAAATTGTTCATATAGCTGTGAAAAGTGGGGCTGGGCTGGGTTGATGTTACAGTGGTCGATTCAGAGATGAAATGGTAGTTTTCTCAGATTAAAGACATAAGGAATATAAAAAAAGAATTCAGTGTGCGCTTTGAACTTACTGAAGCACTCGTGTACGCCAGGAGACGCTGTTAGTTGTATTGGTTTCAGATAGGAAAAATGGCACAAGAGTACTGAGATAAAATGTGGAAGCTCCCTTATTTTATGAATGTACAAGAATCTCTCTGATTTTAGTGTATGATTTGTATATTACCTTTTTTTGTGGACTTTTATGAATTGCTTGACTGTGTGATTCCAAGTCCTTCTCTTTGTCTTTGTGCTGAAAGTTGGGAATAATTGGGTTTATGTAATACTAATAATAGTTCATTTTTGTGAGCTGGTGTTTTGGAGTTTATGAAATTATGCAGGTTTTATATATTTAGTTTGTTGTCTCTCTTGTGTTTGACAGTGAGCTAAAACCACCACCTGCAGCTGCTGCCCTCTGTGAAGAACTCCCAGCAGGTGAATGGGAGACAGTGCAGCTGCATGGGTGCTGGAAAAATGGAGAAAGTGCTGGAGGCAGCAGGAACTTCTCCTCCTTCCACATCAATCCGTGCTTTCCCCTCTCCATTCCTGCTGGACCAGGAAAAAGCAGTGTGAAAGTTACCCTCCGGCAGCACTGCCAGGATAGCAAATGCCGTCCCATAGGTTTCCATATTTTCCAGGTGAGGCTTGTTCTGGTGAGTTTGCTCATTTGCCAAGTGCAGAGGTGAGCCTGTTGGTCAGCACAGCGCTCCTTGCATTTGGCAGGGGATATGCTGCTTCTAGGAGAAACACAGGCTGGTTCTGTGAAGTAATGGCCATGGAATATTCGGAACAGCTACGCACTAGGTAGGTAGCTTAGTAACCACATAACTAGTTCCGTTGAATCCTTCCAACGTTTACCTTAGTTTTAGAAATTATGAGCTCTTTTGAGGATTTGTAAAGAATTGGCAGAGTCTTGGTGACCGAGACCAGATTTTTTTTTGTAATCAATCATGAAAGCTTCCTTCCTTCATCACTAATGATTACTTACCTGTCCATTGGCGAGTGGTATTGGATCTACAGACCAGGTTAGGATTCAGAAGGACTGATATGTTGAACAGATCATCTGAAACAAAACACAAGATATGAGTTGATATGGACAAATGCAAGTTCTACGTGTATGTACCTATGATTAACCACATAAAGTGGGATGGGAAACTTCTGTTAGGTGGCTGTTTTGCAGGGAAAGCTAGTTTTATTTTCAGAAAAGGTGCTTCAAAAAAGGTGTTGCTTCAGTGGAGAGTCTGGAGATGAGCATTAGGAGTGATTGTATAGGCTTTAAATATCAGTCTGTTAAGAAAAATTGAAAGACTGACATTTTTCATGCCTGTAGGAAACTGAGGACTAATATGAATTTTTAGTAAAGGCAAGGCCATTGAAAAGAGGATGTTGTTCACTGTTTCCATGAGGTGAAAACCAAGGGCATTAGGCTGCAGTNACTGAGGACAAGTCTAATATGAATTTTTAGTAAAGGCAAGGGCATTGGAAAACAGGACATTGTTCACTGCATCCATGAGGAGAAAACCAGGGGCATTAAACTGCAGCGAGGAAGAGTGAGGTTAGACAATAGAAAAAGCTTTTGAGCTATGTGGGTAGTGGGTTTTTTAAACTGTCTGCAAACATAGCAGGAATGATTTATCCCTACTTGATACTGCCACCTGGGTTTTCTGGAAGCTTTCCATCTGTCTGGTATAGCTGTACAGAGGAGTGAATTTTGGAGTGGAATAGATATGGTATGTGCCATACTATGGTACGCCAGGAATTTAACGTTTGTGAGGCCTGAAATATGCAAAGATAGACGGATTTGATTTCTTTTTGCAGGTGCCTAACAGCAGCTGGAAACCACAAACTTCCTCTTTTCTCCACTTGGAGCCAGTGGTTAGCTGTGTGCCTCATTGCTATTCCCAGGAAGTGAGCCAGCTCTGCAGACTTCCTGCAGGAAGTTATGTGATTGTACCTTCTACTTACTTGCCCAACACAGAAGGCAATTTTACGGTGGTCATAGCAACCAAAATAGACAGGTAAAATTGCTGGCTTCTATCTGTATTTATTGTATTAATGCGTGCGATACAGGGTGCTTTTGTTTTCAGCTGTAATGACATGTTCTCACTTTTGATAGAAAATAATCTTTTTCTTTTCTTTTTGAAGTCTTTGTATTGCTGTTATGTTTGCAAGCTCTGCTTATGCTTTCATAGAATCATAGAATCACCAGGTTGGAAGAGACCCACCGGATCATCGAGTCCAACCATTCCTATCAAACACTAACCCATGTCCCTCAGGACCTCATCTACCCGTTCCTTAAANCCCTGTCCCTTGGGAGAAGGGGCCCAGTCCTCCTTTCAGGTAGTTGTAGAGAGCAATGAGGTCTCCTCTCAGCCTCCTCTTCTCCAGGCTAAACACCCCCAGCTCTCTCAGCCATTCCTCACAGGACCTGTTCTCCAGCCCCTTCACCAGCTTTGTTGCTTTGTGTTGGAAGAAAGAGTTAAAAAGAAAAGGTATTTGCATCAGTATCCTTGCATCAGATACTGAATAACAGATGTCTAATGCTGGAGAAAGATGGTGCTGCAGTAATGGAGTGTTGGCTATGTCCAGATATTAGCATTTATGCTGAAATTTTAGTAAGCTAATAATAGATAGGGTTGTTTTTTGGGAAGCTGCAGTCTATTGCAAGACTTACTGTAGGTAGATCCAGATCCTCCTGATGGGGGAATTGCAACAGGTCTGAATCAGAATTTGCAGATTCCATAAAACTGCATTAAATGTCCATAAAATTGCATTAAGATTCTAAAACAGTGTGAACAAAACCTAGTGTAACAACCTCCTCCTTTTGAAGTGGGATAAATGATTGATGTTTATGAGATACCTCATTGCTTTGTGCAGAAATAAGTGTGGTTTGGGTTTTCAACAGGAGGCGCATTCACAGCCGGGAGACGCTTGGACAAGTATTACAAGAAGTAAGTGATCCATCTTTAATTTCAGTTCTTCTGAAGATGTTGCAGAGGCATCATGAAGGCTGACATGTTAACTAATACCGAGAGTCCTGTACTAGTGGACTAGACTTGAAGTGTTCTCATTTACTAGCTGTAAACTGATAATCAGTAAAGCAGTTAATCCTTGGGTTTTTTGTTTCTTAGCCAGATAAGCAGCATTTGTTAGCAGCTAACAAAATGAATCTTTTCACAGCAGTCACATACATGAAAGCTTCTGTATGACTAATACATAAAGTCATTATTTTCTCATCATTCTCTAGTACCTAGCTCTGCTGTAACATCTCTGACAAAGTGGACTATTAGGGATGAGTAGGTGGTTGTACTTGACTTTTGCCTTTGCTCTCAAGAATGTAAACAGTTTTGATGCGTTTGGATGTATTTTGATGTATTCATTCTCAGTGTCACCAGAGATCTAGTAGCTTAATTATGTGTTGTAGCCTTCCTCCATCTCATTGGCTTTGATGTTAATTTGGGATCTCACATGTTGTAATCTAGCAATTCTATGGTTGTTTTAATGTTGAGAAGACTTAAATCACAGCAAAAAGGGGAGAATAACGAAGAGGCAACCCAAAGATTAGCTTGTACCACACTAGCACTTACTTTTTCATTTGTTTCCTTACAGCCAGCCCATACAGCATCCTATCATTACAGTCCTTGATGTGCAAGCCATTCTGATCCAGCTAATGCCACAATATTTTTGTGTTGTGCTTTGCTTGATTTAGATGTGCATGTAACATTGAAGGGCTGGATGTGAATGCCGAGTACCTTATACTTACGGTATTTTTACTGGGTGGAGAGAACTTTTAAGGAATTATTTTAACAATAGTTTAAAGATATGTGATTTGGTTGGTGGATCAAAGCATGCTCTTGATAACGCTCAGCTTATTAGGTGAGAACAAGACNATGCTCTTGATAACGCTCAGCTTAGACGGTCTTGTCCTCACCTAATATCTGGATTTCTGTAAAGCGTTTGACATAGTCCACTGCAACATCCTTCTCTCTAAATTGGAGAGGTATGGATTTGATGGGTGGGACTGTTCAGTCTGTAAGGAATTGGTTGGATAGTTTCATTCAGAGAGTAGTGGTAGATGGCTTGATGTCTGGATGGNACAACATGACTGAGAACAGCCCTGTGGAGAAAAACTTGGGGGTGACGATTTATGAGAAGCTTGACATGAGTCAGCAACGTGTGCTCGCAGCCCAGAAGGCGAGATGTATCCTGGGCCACATCAAAGGAAGCGTGTTCATCAGGTCGAGGGTTGGGATTCTCCTCCTGTACTTTTGCCTCATGTTACCCCACCTAGAGTACTGTGTCTAGTGCTGGAATCCGCAGCATAAGAAGGATATGGAACGATTGGAACAGGTTCCGAGGAGGCCATAAAGGTGATCCGAGGGCTGGAGCACCTCTGCAGTGAGGATAGGCTGAGAGAGGTGGAGTTGTTTAGCCTTGAGAAGAGAAGGCTCCAAAGAGACCTTATAGTGGCCTTTCCAGTACCTGAAAGTGGCCTTCAAGAAAGGGCATGCAGTGATAGGACAATAGCTTTAGGGAATAGCTTTAAATTGGAAGAGGGAAGAATTAGACTAGACATTAGGAAGAAATTCCTCATGTTGAGGGTGGTGAGGCACTGGCACAGGTTGCCCAGAGAAGCTGTGGATACCGCCTTGCTGGAAGTGTTCAAGGCCAGGTTGGATGGGGCCTCGGCAGCTTCGTCTTGGTGCGAGGTGTCCCTGCCCATGACAGGCAGGGTTGGAACTGGATGATCTTTAAGAAGGTCCCTTCCAACCCAAACCAGTCTGTGATTCTATGATCTAGATACTTCGCTCTTCCCCTTTGAGGTTTTAATAAGACCAAAACAAATACCTTGGAGGAACTAACTCTTCACACTAGATTACAACTAGTTCTCTAATTTTCTTGATCTAGGTCAAGTTGACCAATAATTACACTTTGTCCTTAAAATCACACAGACAGTATGGAATTTGTGTGCTTCACAAAAAAATGAGCAAAGACCTGTATGTTCTTTCCTCATGCTGCTTTTTATTTTCATATTTAGGAGCTGAGGTATGTAATTAAGTCCTTTATTGCTGTCTTTTATGGGAAAAAAAACATTGCAAAGCCATTATTACACATGGAATATGTTCAAAGATACATTTCTTATATTATTCTGTAAAAATGGTTGAACTTGGGCAAAGTGTGCTCTGTGACATGAAGGGAACAAACAGTTTAGGTTCTTCAGGACTTGGAAACTTGAAGAATTTGGAAATGACACTTATAGTTTCCTTAACAGTGGCAGAAATTAATGTCTCGATCTAATCTTCAATGGCATCGGATTTTCTAAAGACTGAACTTCAAATCATTCAGCCCTTCTGGGGGTTTAACCTCTGGGGGATCTGGGCAGTCTGCCTTGCTGAGAAACTGGGCTATTGGCTAAGGGGTGCGTCACAGAGAGCTGGGTATCAGTGTATTTTTTCTAGAAGTTTCTCTATGTCATTACCAATTACTGAAGCGATGGGATGTGTGAGTTTTATCTTTTTAAAATGTTTCATGGGAAGAGCTTGCATTTTGGTCTTAAGTTTCTAAATCTTTCTTTTCTTTGTTTTAATTCCTTTTGGATTTTTGTTTTTTTGTCAAGAAAGAGACGAAAATTATCTGATGAAATAGCTTTTATCCACATTGTTCATTTTCTTACAGAGTTCATTTACAACTGTGATGAAAATGTGAACTGGATCTCTCACACTGTCATTTTGAGAAACGTCAGAAAGCTGAGGAATGAATGCTGTGCCTCTTTTTGCTTTTAAATGGAAAAACAAGATGATACGCTTAGACCAACTGTCTTTCACTGGTACCAGCTATCAGGCCTGTGATGACTTCTTTGTAAAAATACCTCCTTATGCTCTCAATATTTGTTCTTCCTGTGTTTTTTAGAGCCAGCATTGTACAGCCAATCTTCATAATGTACCTCAGTACATAACATACCTTCAAAAATACAGGTGAAGGACACGTGCATGTCTTAACCCAAGCTGAAGAAAGCCAGAAACGTATGTGCGTAATGAAACATAAAAATTTTGGGGGGATAAAACCACACAAGCTCACAGAATAACTTCAGGAGACCAAAGGGGTAAACAGAGGGAAGAAACTGGAATCTTTTTTCAGGTAGAACATACCTCAAGACCATAAAGATAAACTGGAGCAGCCGAAGTCCGAGCTTGTATCCTACCCTACACTGCCAGTCATGCTGCTGAGCACTTTATCACGGGCTCTCTGAACCATGCAAATGGTGGGTTGAAAAGAAACATCTTTTTGGTGAGTTTCTTTTTAACGAACACCACAAGGAAAAAAAGATAAGACTTGAAAACTTTTGTTTATGGACTCTCACGTCAACCTGCTTTTGTAAATGTGTTTTATGCAAGATCTGTTCTTGCTGTAAGAGATAGGAAATTTAAGAGATTTTTCTTAATTTGTGTTCGAAAGTGTTTCTTATTCAAGGAGAATTTTTTTAAATGTTATATTTTCCTCAATAAAAACTGAGTAATCTTGAACGTTTTGAAATGTCTTTTATTAAAAAGGTGAAAACTGTCAGTGATGTCAAGTCTGCACTTGTTCTGCAGTAGCAAGTTTTACAGTGTGTTAGAACCCTGGGGCTTTCACCAAATGGAAGGGGATAATTGGAGATGTTTGAGAGGAAAATCAGGTCTTCCACTAGTTTTCTGTATGAGAAATATGTAATATTCTACTTTAGCTTTTAACTGCATCCTGTAGTGATCTGTGCTTGCTCCTATTGATCTTTGAAATTTGAAAGCATCAAGGATGCTTGCAGCTGAATTCTGAGCAGTCAAAACTTTCTGCATCTGTAGAGGAACGATGAGACAACAAAAGAAAACACTGAGTAATAAATCTGTACTGTGCCTGCTTTAACAAATGTTGGCATCTTCTTTTATTTTCTTCTTTTCTTTAAAGGCTCTTTCTTTTCCTTTAAGTAGGAAATTACTGGTTGATGTAAAAAAGTTTCTGAACAGGAGAAGTAAGGACTCGTGAAAGCACCTGGATCCAAGAGTTGTGATAAAATAGATGCAGAGGGAGTGAAATTAAAAGGTGTAAGGATTTCTAAATGGACTATAAGAGGCCCCGTTCTGTAATAACTGCTGCATGTGTGAAGTTTGTCCTGTGATGTATGATGCTTCGAGGGAGGGTGGAAGGAATAGGAGTGAAAACCGAGTCCGTTCACCTTGGTACCTTCTGCAAAACAACTTAAAGAAAAAAACCCTGTGAATACAGAGGAAGGACAAAACCTTATGTTTATTCAGACATCCATTCTCCATCAGAACAGTTGTGCCATTTTAAGTGTGTGATACCTGACTGGGTACGTATGCAGGAAACTCCACTTCATACAGATCACGTCTCTAAAACTCTACATCTAATTAATATTCATTGCCAGTGTGAGTGTGAAAATATATTCTTTGGTAGCATAATTGTGTATAGCTGTATATGCCTAAGATATGATGATATGAGCTTTGGCAAGTATGCTTTAATTTCAANTTGTATCCTACCCTACACTGCCAGTCATGCTGCTGAGCACTTTATCACGGGCTCTCTGAAGCACGCAAATGGTGGGTTGAAAAGAAACATCTTTTTGGTGAGTTTCTTTTTAATGAACACCGCAAAGGAAACAAGATAAGACTTGAAAACTTTTGTTTATGGACTCTCACGTCAACCTGCTTTTGTAAATGTGTTTTATGCAAGATCTGTTCTTGCTGTAAGAGATAGGAAATTTAAGAGATTTTTCTTAATTTGTGTTCGAAAGTGTTTCTTATTCAAGGAGAATTTTTTTAAATGTTATATTTTCCTCAATAAAAACTGAGTAATCTTGAACGTTTTGAAATGTCTTTTATTAAAAAGGTGAAAACTGTCAGTGATGTCAAGTCTGCATTTGTTCTGCAGTAGCAAGTTTTACAGTGTGTTAGAGCCCTGGGGCTTTCACCAAATGGAAGGGGATAATTGGAGATGTTTGAGAGGAAAATCAGGTCTTCCACTAGTTTTCTGTATGAGAAATATGTAATATTCTACTTTAGCTTTTAACTGCATCCTGTAGTGATCTGTGCTTGCTCCTATTGATCTTTGAAATTTGAAAGCATCAAGGATGCTTGCAGCTGAATTCTGAGCAGTCAAAACTTTCTGCATCTGTAGAGGAACGATGAGACAACAAAAGAAAACACTGAGTAATAAATCTGTACTGTGCCTGCTTTAACAAATGTTGGCATCTTCTTTTATTTTCTTCTTTTCTTTAAAGGCTCTTCCTTTTCCTTTAAGTAGGGAATTACTGGTTGATGTAATAAAGTTTCTGAACAGGAGAAGTAAGGACTCGTGAAAGCACCTGGATCCAAGAGTTGTGATAAAATAGATGCAGAGGGAGTGAAATTAAAAGGTGTAAGGATTTCTAAATGGACTATAAGAGGCCCCGTTCTGTAATAACTGCTGCATGTGTGAAGTTTGTCCTGTGATGTATGATGCTTCGAGGGAGGGTGGAAGGAATAGGAGTGAAAACCGAGTCCGTTCACCTTGGTACCTTCTGCAAAACAACTTAAAGAAAAAAACCCTGTGAATACAGAGGAAGGACAAAACCTTATGTTTATTAAGACATCCATTCTCCATCAGAACAGTTGTGCCATTTTAAGTGTGTGATACCTGACTGGGTACGTATGCAGGAAACTCCACTTCATACAGATCACGTCTCTAAAACTCTACATCTAATTAATATTCATTGCCAGTGTGAGTGTGAAAATATATTCTTTGGTAGCATATTATTGTGTAGCTGTATATGCCTAAGATATGATGATATGAGCTTTGGCAAGTATGCTTTAATTTCAAAGATTTCCACTATATGAGCTCAGACCTCCTAAATAAAAACTCTACCTATTGTTTGCCATNCTACATCTAATTAATATTCATTGCCAGTGTGAGTGTGAAAATATATTCTTTGGTAGCATATTATTGTGTAGCTGTATATGCCTAAGATATGATGATATGAGCTTTGGCAAGTATGCTTTAATTTCAAAGATTTCCACTATATGAGCTCAGACCTCCTAAATAAAAACTCTACCTATTGTTTGCCATACTGAGCTACCTACATTTGAGTACAACTCAGGCAGTGATACCTGGTTTTGAAATATCTGCAATTTCAATAAAACCCCTGCGAATTGTAGTGCGTTGCAGACGAGCGTGGAATAGCACAGAGCTCATAGGGATGTGGCTGCAGTATTGAACCCAAAATGTACTCTGAATTGATTTCTGTTACTCCCTCAGGGAGCCGGAAAGTGAACGCCCGGAGGAGGTTGGTGAAGAAGATGAAGAGTTCGAGTCGTGCCATCTGTTCCCCCAGGCATACGCGGTGCCCTGCAGAAGAAAGGGAATAAGAGTTACTTCTATAAAGTTAAATTCTGAAAAAGAACATCCAACAAAATTCTACTGAGTTCCATAAATTCTGTTAATGTAAGATGAGTATTTCCTGTTTCCTTCTGTCAGAAGATGCCTCTGGAGGTACTATATTTATCTAATTATGTCATCTGGATTAATTTTATGGGGTTTGCTTTGTTTGCCCTAGAGCCTGAATGAAATTTTCCCTTTCTGCTTTTGCTTCTTGTTCAGTGAGAGCCACGAGCTGCTGCTCAGTGAAGCTGGATTTTAAAATGCTTATTTAACAGTTTCATCTCTGGTTGTTGAGGAGGGAGGACTGGAGCACTGCAGGGTGCAATTCTGCAGCTAAGTAGGAGAATGTAATCAGGCTTTCTTCAACAGCAGTTAAGGTGGGTCCTGGGAGCTCACAATCCCTAACAGTGTCCAGGAGCATATGTGTAAGCTAAGAAAACGAAACACAGGCACATACAGAATCAGTGACTCATTTTGGTGTATTGTTTCCACAATATATTTCAGGGTATCTATTCCAGACTGAAAAAAAACCCCACAAATATATCCAGGATATGTAAAGACTCAGATTATATAAACAGAAAATGACCAAAGCAAGTTAAAAAAGAGATTTCTGGATTGAAATGCAGTCTTAATTAGTTGTCTTGATTCATGTAAACTAGCAGACATTTTGTGCATTAAGGAGGTAAGATGCTAATACCTGTATTGCAAATACGATTTGAGGATTTACAGGCAATTTGGGCAAATGGTTTTGAAATCTGGATTTACAGTGTTTAATCCAAGTGCTTTGTACATTACTTGGTAGACTATTGGCTTTTTATCCACGAAAAATGCAGAACAGTATAATCTCTCACAGTAACATAAAAAGCAGGAGCTCTTTCCCGGTGTTTTTACTGTTTATTTTTTTATATTTTAATTTTCAGTAAAGAATGCCAGCTTCCTGTTTTGTGCTGCTTTCCTTCTGTTTATTGGAGAAACTGGGAACCCAAGAACCTCTCAGAGTTGTTTTGTACCATTTTTCACTCTTTTTTTTTTTTTGGTCTCCTATATCTTTGAATTGCTGCATTTTGCATTGCAAATTAAGGGAGTTGTGCATTGTAGCTAGGTAACGCCCCCATCCAATAATATTCTACTGAGAAGACTATATTTTGCTAATTTTCTGGAGATATAAGATACTTCTAAGTCCTACGATACTGTAGGACTTAGAAGATGAGGTTTTGTTTTCCTACTTTATCACCACTTTTCTCTGTGTATTTTGACAGATTGTGTTTCCTATTTGTAAGGTGAGAATAAATTGATTTTGCAGTTTGAGGGTATTACTAGGAATTTAATACATTAGGGACTAAGGAGCTCAAATATCCTTAGAGCAGGAACCATATATGTAGGAAGGAGGAAGCACTGTGTCTCTTAGCCATACTCATCCTCTAAATATATGAAAAATGTAAGATGACATTTGTGGCTTTTACAGTGGAACACCTGACTTTAAATCTTTGTGTCAAATACGCTTTTATAAAAGCATATTTTAAAAATTTTAGAATTTAGAAAGTCTTTTTATTCCCGTGAGGTGCAGCAAACAGGGATGTTCAAACATCTGGAGGTGTTTAAGGCACGGGTAGACGAGGTCCTGAGGGACATGGTTTAGTGTTTTGATGGGAATGGTTGGACTCGATGATCCGGTGGGTCTCTTCCAACCTGGTGATTCTATGATTCTGTGATTCTAACATCAGGGCATTACCTGCTGAGAAAGGTAAGAAAGCCTCTTTGTTCACAAAGTTGCCGTCCAAATCAAGGAAATGGTTTGGGTTGAACTTCCAAGGGGTTTCCCAGTGCTCAGGGTCGTACACAACCGAGTGCAGATTTGGCAAGACGAGTGTGCCCTACAAGAAGAAGCAGAGATTGTATTTTCCACGTATGATCGCTTCTTTTTTTTGGGCTTCCCTTCTCTCTAATAGATAATTTGCCATCTTGAGCCTGCAGCTCAGTGTTTGGATTCAACTTGGTCTTTTCCTGTGCATATCCCGGCATAACAAATCCTTGTACCTTCTGTTTGTCGTAAGGTTTACAATATTTGCCTTTGCCTAAGTTATATTCTGTCAGCACTACAGAAACGTCTTTGTGTCTAAGCTAGAGTGAAGCTTGGTTTTGTTTATATACTTGCCAGGCTAATCATAACACCTTCCTTTCAATTATGGATCTTTCAATTCTATCACATCAATTTTGTGCTTAATATACGTGGGATGTGTATCACATTGATGTGACTGTCAGATCTGTCATTGCACTGAGCTGCTATCATCTTAAGTGTGTGGGTTTTGTGTGGGTTTGTTTTATCAGAGATGGCTATAGTTTGCTCCAAGCCGCTCCCTTATGTGTGAGAGTTAGCTGACTTGACGTTCATTAAACCTCATTTCTTCATCGTTCCATAAGACACACGTTCTGCTTTGATGCTCAGACATCCTCCACACTTGGCTAGTGGGAAGAAAGACTCAAATTTTTACGNCATAATCTTAAGTGTGTGGGTTTTGTGTGGGTTTGTTTTATCAGGGATGACTGTAGTTTGCTCCAAGCTGCTTCCTTATGTGTGAGAGTTAGCTGACTTGATGTTCATTAAACCTCATTTCTTCATCTTTCCATAAGACACATGTTCTGCTTTGATACTCAGGCATCATCCACACTTGGCTAGTGGGAAGACTCAATTTTCTATGTTTGCTTTCTCCCAAGCTTCCTTTTGCATCTGCTACTGTGGACTTAGCCCTGGTTCAGAACACGTGGCTTTGTTCCCCATCTGTGATGCGCTACCACACGCTGTCCATGCAAAATCAGGGACCGTGGAAGCTAATGTCACATAAATACTAAATATTAGTAGCTCGAAGCTTTAAGAGGAATGAGAGCATACTCTGTACCTTTTTAATGTGGAAACCCAGCAGAGTTGTGTTCCTCACACATTGTCGAGGGACCCCAACAGAAGTGATGTTGCTGTACCGCAAAGCCTCGTGGATCACGGCATTAGTGTACGGCAGCCTTTTACGGTCTTCGTAGCTGATGAGATGAGAGGGTTCTAGAGCAGCCTCTATCTCTCTTTGAACCTTCTCTGCAGAGAAATTGAAAATATTTTAACTTCTCCCCCTTTTCAGCAGGTTTCTGCGCTACTATGATCCAGAACAGCAGGGTTAAAATAGAGATTATGTTTCTATGAAATGTGCTGGCACGGGGTTTGACTGCTGTACTGGTTTTGGTGGATCAAGAAGGTGCATATCCCCAAAGCGCAAGATGATCTCTCATTTAAGACTAATCCCTATTGGTCGTGAGGGTAACAGAGTTCTATATTTAAAAAAAAAACCACATTAAAACTTGAAATTACAGGTGTAATTTCTGTTATGTTTATAAATACACAGACTGGATATCTTAAAGCTGTTTCACTTTGATAGTTAGGAAGAGACTGGGTTGCATATGAAATGTATTTACTGTCCTCTTCTAGTGAGACAAAAGAATGGCTACTACTAATTTCTGCCAGTGGTGCTTCTTAGTGAATGGGTGAGGTAAGGGCACATTTGTTTAATTTATTAAACTCTCATTTCCTAGATTTAATTTGTTGATGTACCACTATTAATTGTTGAGAGTTACTTTGATGTATTGCAGGCGTTTGAGCTAGTACTTACATGGTAATGATGCTCATCGTGATTTAATGTTCGATGCAGTTCTCTCCGATAATGCTTTTGCTCACCTTGTATTTCTGGGTACTGCACCATATAGAGCAGCGCCCAGCGGAGCGTGGTACTCGTCGTTTCTGTCCCTCCCAGCAAAAGATCAACCACGGTCTGAACCATATTGTCTTTATTAAACGTGGAAGTAGGGTCATCTTTGGTCTGTAGGGTACGTTCACAAGAAGACCATGAAGTGAGCGATTTCAGGCATGTTATTAGCCACATAGAAATTGTCATTGTTTGAAGAAAACAGTGAGCAGCTCACCTAAACAGAAATCTTCAGTGCTGAACAAATAAAGTACGCATACAAAAATTCCCTAGGGCTTGCTTGAACAGCAAATATTTGTAGTAGGCGTTGAGGCCAAGGAGGGGACAGTGTGGTAAACGTATACTTACTTTTGTTATTTGAACTAGGTAAAAGTCAATGAGATCCTGTGGATCCCCTGTGTTCTCTCTCTCATGAGCCTGGACCTCCTTCCTAACCAGGTTGTGCATGAAGTCGTTGTATGCGAACGCTTGCTGATGAGGTCCTGGGAGACAGTGCATAAGCCATGGGAAAGCATCATACATCTGTGATTTTAAAGAAAGAGGAAGAAGAATGAGCTTTTGTAGATTGAGAACCCAATTCTGATTTCATCTTAGCGACGTGGAGTCACCACAACACTTAGGCTCCCAACTAGGATGAGAGGCTATAAGCGTAAGTCAGAATATGGGGAATGCTGATTAACTGTAAGAAAGTATTTATTTGTTAGAGTTGTTTTCATTTTGCCAGGAGATAAACGAAATACTGAGAACAGGTTTTCCTGAGAGTATACATGAAATTTCCATCCTTGGAGACTTCAAGACTCAACCAGACAAATTCCTAAACAACATCTAAATAGACCTTCTTTGAGTGCAGAGTTGGATGAGCTGGCATGCAGATGATAGTGATTTATGGACATACAGAAGGAATATGAGGCAGTAATGGCGTGTACAAGGTATGTATTAATTTATTACTGCACAATTACTCACAGAATAATGGTATGGAAATGTTTAGGGGTAATCTTCACTGACACTTTGTTTTGACCTGGGAACTGCAAATGCACTTTAAGGAATAAGAACAAGAAAATGGGATTCTTACCCTGCCCCAGATGGTAGCTTGAAAGTAGATCACAAAATAAATAGCTTTGATAAGCTTGTTGAAAGATTCGTCCTCGCTGGAGAAGCGGTGACCGAAAACAACAGCACAAATTATATTTGCAATGGCCTGGACAATGGAAGGGTGGGGGTCGAAAGGTTTGCCTGTGNTGGTGAGGGGCCCAGAACTGAGTATTTCTGAATAGTCTACAGTGAGAAAAATGAAGAAGACTTTTAAAATTACAAAAGTAATGGCTGATCGGACTACGTTTAGATAAACTTCACACAAGCAAATTCTAGTTTAATAGAAATAAACTGCATGGATTGTAAGTGCAGGGAATCTTTATTTTCAATCTTTTTACTCTTGGAAAATACAGTGATTATCAGTTTTGCGAAGACAAATGGTAGGTGGCTTTTCCCTTCTTTGAGTTGTGGTCTGGATTGTGTGAAAACACAAGCAATTAATTAGAATGCATGCCTTCAAATCTGGAGGCAGATATTTAAATTTGGCAATTAAAAACCAAAACAAACACCCCCTTCCCACCCTGAGTCATGTTGAAATGACTCATATTCCTTAGGTTTTAAAGTACAGCTTAATAATTCAACTATATATTTTTTTTCCCAACAGACTGAAAAGGCAAAACCTGTGTAAAGGGATGAAAATAAGATCCCATTAAAAAAAAAGGTTAGATCTAGAAAATATTAAATTAAATACACATTTCAATGGCAAGAAGAACCTTGAATTATACCACTGTGGAAAACAGCATCTCTGACTTCAGTCCAGTCCTTGTAGTCCTTGGAAAGAGTAAATCCAATGACTGAGTTTAGAATTGAGCAAGCATTGCATGGAAAGTAAAGATTTGGGCTGTACAGGGACTTGGACTAAATGGTTTGTTAATCTCCTCCATTATAAAAATTTATAAATATGTTGCTTTTGGAAGAGATGTGGCCATTGTGCTGTGTCTAGTACGCACAGAGCTGGAGAGAGACCTTGGGCAGCTTCTCTGTGTTTTCACATCAATACGGAACATGATGTAGGTGAGGAATTTGGCTATCTAGAACATTTATATTGAATTGCTTTATTTTGGCATCTCGCTTAAATTCTATTGGTTTATATTTCATCCAAGCCTTAAAAAGAAGTTTTGTTGGACGTGGACGACACATTCCTTGTGTTGGGTTCTTTCTCTGGCAAAGCCTGAAAGCGTCCTGTCCTGGAATGACTTGCAGCAGGTCACAAATTGTGTACTTTACGGAGAAGAACATAGGGGTTTTCTATACTCCTTGAATGTAAAAATTGTTACCATCTGTCCCCAAGACTGTGTTGATAATAAACACTTTTTTTTTTACTATCCTTATTTTTAAAAAAAACTTTATATTGCCTGCTGTGAAGACAAAATATTTTATTTGCGAAGAATGCAATTAAGAAGCCGGTGAAAGCCCCACTAGTAAGAAAAATATCTACATTATTTGTAAAAATGTATTGTGAAACTTTTAGTCCCTGATCTACTATATCAAAGAAAATTCTCTGTTATTCTTCTACTGAATTTACCTTTTGTGTTTGCAAAGATGTCCACAAGGTGAGAGGCCTCTGTTTGAATTTGATGCTCCAAATTGTTCTTGCCGAGTGCCAGGCTTTTTATAATTGTCATGCCAAAGCGCCTTTGCTGCTTCCAGGTGTGCCCACTCGTCAGAAAGATACCTGAAAGAACACAGAAGCATCTGTTTCATTGCTGGGAAGGGAAATTGTAGAATAACCAGATTGGAAGAGACACACCGGATCATCGAGTCCAACCGTTCCCATCAATCACTAACCCGTGTCCCTCAGCAACTCTTCCACCTGTCCCTTAAACACCTCCAGGGAAGGTGACTCAGCCCCCCCCTTGCACAGTCTCTGCCAGGGACCAATGACCCTTTCTGTGAAAAATTTTCCTCATGTCCAGCCTGAACCTCCCCTGTCGGAGCTTGAGGCCATTCCCTGTTGTCCTGTCCCCTGTCAATTGGGAGAGGAAACCAGCTCCCTCCTCTCCACAACCTCCTTTCAGGGAGTTGTAGAGAGCAATGAGGTCTCCCCTCAACCTCCACTAAGAAAGAAAATACTGTGATTTCAGATGCTGACTTTTCGGTTCTCGCTTAGGTTTTTTTTTTTGACTCTCAGCTATGTGGTTGTTTATAAGTGTGACCCTGGAAAATGAGTGGTAGTGGGTTTTGGTGAGGACCGAACACCTTTGCTTGTAGATGTCTTTTACACAAATGACCTTCTGTTTTAGAAGTGATACGACTGGATGACAAATCCTCCAAGCAAATATTCATAGAATCATAGAATCACTAGGTTGGAAAAGACCCACTGGATCATCGAATCTATTGGGAATTTTAAAAGTCAATATTATGCTTTATAACAGGAAAATTTCTTTTTTCCTTTTCGTAGTCTACTAGCTCTGCAGGGAACCTTTTACCCAGTTATGTGCTTATTTAGCGGTAGCTCATGTGTGTGTGTTCAGATAGGAAAGCATTTCTTCCTTATTTATATTTCAGTTTTGTGTAATGTATGGTACCTTTCTCGCCCATCATATCCCTGTAGAACGGGGTGAGAGGTCTTCCAGAAACTTCCTCCGAGTGGGTGACGATGCCGTCTTTTACTGCTTTGTATCCGTTTAGTACAACCATAGGTGTCTGTCCCATCCACAGGGTGTAGATATTTCCATAGATGTTGGTCAGCTGAAGTGTTTATAACAGTGAATTATCAAATATAACCCAGGGAATGTGCATGCAATTAAGAGTTTTCTGCAGTTGTAATTAAATCCATTTGCCAACATCGAACTGAATTACAGGTTTCAGATAAAAATTAGGCTTCTGTCGTAATGTGCTTTGGGAACAGAGGATAATTTTACTTTATAGAACTGATACTAAGACCACCTCTGAAAATTTCACCTAAACAGGAGTCTCCGTCAGCTCAGAACCACAGAACAAATAACTATGGGCAAAATCCCAGAGCTTTTCTGTTTATTTTATTAACAAACCAAAATAATTGTATTTTCTTGCCTCGTCTGAAGAAAGCAAAGAAATATTTTTGCATTCTTTCCTATAGCTTCCATGTGATCGTTCTGATTTCTCACTATTTTCTTTCCTCAAATCATGCTTATATTTTTCCTTGAAATAGTCTGAAGCAGGTTTCTTACACTTTTAATAGTTCTAATTGGTTCATGAAAGAATCAGGTTGTGAACGTAACAGCAATCAAATTTTCCTGGCTTGTTTTAGTAATAATCTGTTTACTGCAGACAATAGATCTTTTTGCTGTAAAAATATGAAAAATTAGAGTCGGTTAAGAGTATATGTTTGTCCTCTAATAAGAGATTGGATCACTTGTGGCCCGGAGGTGTTCCAGTGATGCTGGGTGCCAGGCAAAGGGATTTCTACTGGGGGGGTTTGCAGGACTAGGTATAAACACAGAAATAAAGAATTTAACTGTTGATCGAATATCATAGTATCAACAGTGCTCAGGATAATGTTACATGTGAATATTATTGTATCTAAAAGAGAAAGAAAATAACAAGGAGAAAAGCAATTATCATGTTGATTACTTGGAAATATTTTTAATAATGAAGGATCCTTGTATTCTTTGAAATTGGCTGATAATCTACCTTGAGGTTTTAAAAAAAAATAATTCCGAGTTTAGACTGTTCCTATGCAAAGCACAATTTAAGTTAAATAGATCCAGACTGATTTTCAACCTTAGAGATAAATAAATACCTTGGTGAGAGTTTCTCGACGAAGCTTGAAGTCCAGCATCCACAAATTTCCAATGATGGGGAGGGGAAGTGGTCCTGGAGGAAGCTGGGTACGTATCCACTGCAGCTTTAGGAACTGCAAAATTAGGAGACCCATTACTAGAAATATTAAAAACTCAGCAATTCCCAACATCTTATAAAATATTTAGCTTTTCACCGATGGTAGATATTCTTTTTTTTTTTTTTTTTGCATATGACTTCCTCTGTAAATCTGGGGAATCTTCCCTTCTAGTGAAGTCAAACTCTTTCTAATGAATATCTGCCTGCTTTAGCCACCTCTCTCTCTGCCAATGTCCAGTTCTCCAAGGCTGAAGTCCCTAGAAAACTGAAATATGTGATCCTCTGCAGTTAGCCAAGCCACACCTACTCTCTTTTACGCTCTGTAGTTGTGATCTGTCTCTTTTTCACTTAGAAATTTTTGTTNTTTTTTTTTTTTTTTTTACATATGACTTCCTCTGTAAATCTGGGGTTGTGTAGATGACTTCGCTTCTAGTGAAGTCAAACAGTTTCTAATTAATATCTGCTTGCTTTAGCCACCTCTCTCTCTGCCAATGTCCAGTTCTCCAAGGCTGAAGTCCCTAGAAAACTGAAATATGTGATCCTCTGCAGTTAGCCAAGCCACACCTACTCTCTTTTACGCTCTGTAGTTGTGATCTGTCTCTTTTTCACTTAGAAATTTTTGTTTCCTTCTTGGTATTGATACTAGGTCTAAATGCTAATTATTGAACAGTCATCCAAAGATATTGAGTATCTTTCATAATGGTAGCGCCTCATGCAGTTTCCTGTAGCTAAACTCTAAACCCCAAGGGTACATATCTTACCCCCTTTCTGGAATACTACAATTATTGTATGGTTTCTTTCAAAGATGAAGAAACATCTGCACAATACCTGTCTGCTAGGATATGGTTTCTGAGGTGAAAAATAATTGAATTCATGCAGCTGGAAGCTAAATTATGACTTTTTTAAAAAAAGAAAGTGTAATTGAAGTATTAGGAGTATATCTACTTTTCACTTACATCATATTCTAGGCTAAGTTATGATTGTGTGGAACACAATTGACAGATTATCCTTCTATCCTGTACTAGTCAGGTCCTCTCTCTTTGCCGCGTGCTTCACGTTGCGCTGTTGTGGTGTTTCCCGTGTGAGTGATCCGGCTACTTTCACGGCGACTTTATCCTTTTGCCTGTTGTCTGCTCTCCTAGACCTTTCTGCAAGGTCAATCTGGGTCCTGCTGTATAAGGCTGAGTCCAACAAGGGGCTTAGTGTGAGCCTCGACTTTTGGACATGGTGGGCAGGGTGAAACCTTTGGTCATTGCTGGAGTATGGTGAGGAAAAGTTATTTCATAGAATCATAGTAATAACAAGGTTGGAAGAGATCCACTGGATCGAGTCCAACCATTCCTATCATACACTAAACCGTGTCCCTCAGCACCTTGTCCAACTGTCCCTTAAACACCTCCAGGGAAGGTGAATCAACCACTCCCTGGGCAGCCTCTTCCAGTGCCCAATGACCCTTTCTGTGAAAAAATTATTCCTAATGTCCAGCCTGACCCTCCCCTGGCGGAGCTTGAGGCCATTTTCTCTTGTCCTGTCCCCTGTCCCTTGGGAGAAGAGCCCAGCTCCCTCCTCTCCACAACCTTCTTTCCAGGTAGTTGGAGAGAGCAATGAGGTCTCAGGAAAGCTTGGGCTGAAGTTTACAAGGAAGGAAAAAGCAAGCAGGCTTGTCTAGAAAGATTCAGTGTTCCTTATTTTAATATTTTCAGTGTATGTGATCAGCGGCTCTTCACACAAACCTTGCTCACTCTTCTCTGACACAAATACTGTTGCAAGACCTTCCCAGTTAAGGCGACAGATGTTTAAAACAACCAGACTTAACAGATAAGGAAATCTGCTTTTGTAAGGAAGGCTTCAGGCTGTAGGAGTGGGAAGCAGATCCAATACCTGCAGAGGACAGGGAGAGAGCGTCTTCAGAAAGGTGTGAGGCAAACAAATTATGAACATGGTGTGCTGAGGGGGTCAAAAGGGCTCCTGGAATGCCTCTGCCCAGGATGTGTGTCGTCTGGTATGCCTTAAATAGCCAGGTTTGTTTTCCTTCTGTTGCAGAGAGGCTCAGCGTGTATTAGAAAATACTGACTGGTTCATGCTGTGCACGTGTTGCTTGGCTTACAGACTGCCCTGATGTCAGGCTGAGCATAACGAACCCTCAAACCCTAAGCGGGTGGTTTGGGTTTTTTTTATGCTTTCAGTGGAGACACTAATTTGGATTTCTCATCTTGGCTGTTCCTGCCTCCCTTGCAGCCCCCAGTCTTTCAAGAGCTTCATAACAGGAGCTGTTCCTCGGTTGGGGCATGAGAATTTCTCTATGGGAAGAGAATTGCACAGACGTTCTGTGTGCAGGCACCGCTGAGAGGGGGAGAGGCTTGCTTAGAGCACAGAACTAGAGTGAACATCAAACTGCAGAATGTGAGCAAAGTTCCCGTTTTGTGTTTCTATTTAGTTCAGGAAAAAAGAGAACTTTGCTTACACACATGATAAATCAACAGGATAGGTTTGTGGGACCTGAAGACTGATGAGCTGTTTAGATTGCATAGACTCAGTATTGAAATGGGACTTGGGAACTTCAAATTCTGTTCCTAGTTTTGTTCATAACTTGTCTGTGACTCTCGGGAACTTACTTTGTCTTTCTGGATTGAATCAACCCTTCGAAGAGGCTGAAGATTGGCTAATGAGAGCCAAGATGTAGATGACAGCTGTGACTGTTTCTGTTTTGTACTTTCCCTGTCGCCTGTATTTTCTTCCCACTCCTATGGGCTGAAACCTTCATTACAAAGCAGGTTTTCCAAGCTGACTGCACGTCTGTCATCTCTACCAGTGAGCTCTTGCAACACTATTTGTCAGATAAGAATGAGCAAGGCTTGCATGGAGTGATGCTTTTCTCACATGTGAAGATGGTATTGGAACAAGGAGATGTATTTTCCCTGAAACAACCTACTTGCATAAAGCCTCTCTGTAAACACTTGCCTAAACCTGCTTGCTCTCAACATTGCTTTATTTGTATTTTGGTCCTTAATTCACAATTTGTGCACATTAACTGAGTTCATTTAAATGCTCTCACTTCTGCCTTACGATGAGTTGTATGATAATATCCATCACTGTAATTCTTCCTGCTGGTAATAAAGCACCTAGTCATCCCAAAGTAAAACCAGGTGGTATATATAATCTCAGACAGAGTTACCAAGATTTTCTCAACACTGGACTGTAATAATTTATTAATTTTCAGGCGTGTTTCTGACAGTGCAGCAGGCTGAGGCGATGTGCATCACTGACATGCAGTGAGAGCATCCTTGGTAAAAGCTAGAGCCTGAGCTAGCAGGGCAGAAAGTAACTGTTGTAGACATTCCCCATTTTGGTTTTCCAGTGCCTTTTGGTTTTGTTGCTTTGGATTGGTGGCTTTTTTTTCCCTGTCGTTGCTTGTTTTTATCTGTAATGAAGTGCTACTGAGTGAAAACAATACAGACCTTATCCAGGTGCTGTGGTGCTGAATGTCTTAATGGTGTGGGAACTACAGATCTCCAGTGCCCTTTCAGCCTCACTGGTTTGTGAAAAGTCAGCTGCAGAGGAATTGAGAAGAGACAAGAACATCATAGGCTAAACCACAGTACATTGTTAGTTACCCTGTTCTCACTGAAGTGTCAGCAGGAAATCATGTTATGCATATTCTTATTTCTGGCATTTCCTAATGTTTGACTATTTGCAGTTTCAGCATTCCTTTACACAGTTTTTCAGGGCAGTACTGAGCAGCCTAGATGTCAGAAGTCATGGACAGGACAGAAAATTTATGATAAAACTTGCTGAAATAGGTACTAGAGTTCTGGGCCCCTCACCACAAGAAGGATGTTGAGGCTCTGGAGTGAGTCCAGAGAAGAGCAATGAAGCTGGTGAAAGGGCTGGAGAATAGACCTGATGAGGAACGGCTGAGAAAGCTGGGGCTGTTTATCCTGGAGAAGAGGAGGCTGAGGGGAGACCTTATTGCTCTCTACAACNGTGCAAGCTTTTTTAAACATCTGTTTCATGCTAAGTGTTATTTTTCTCCCAACTTTCTTTTGTTCTGTTACTGGGTGTAAGATATGCTAAGCAATAGCTGCGGAAATTCTGAAAAAGGTGCGGAGTAGAAACCTAGTAGACTAAAAGCCTGGAGGAAAACGTGAAATATTTGAATATTATTACTCCACTGATGTTAAAAGAAAAATTAAATATTGAAAATTTAAAATTGTTCAGAAACATCTATCTTGCAAATATCCAATTTCAAAACTTATAAAAAAGGAAACAAATTCAAACTCTTAGTGATTCTTTCCCCCTTTTATGACCACTTGCATTGCAACCCACCCTCACTGGATCAACTTCGTGCATGTATCTTTTACCATACCCAGAGAGACTCTGCCAGCTTAATATGCACAATTTAAATCGGTAAAGCAATTATCTGTTGGGTAATAGAGTAGTTACCTGTGGTTACAATGCTATTGGGCTGAGCATTAATGCTCTTGAGACACTTTATGAGTCTCTCCACCAGACACCCATCAAATGTGGGGGAAGGTTAGCCCTTGACACGCCTTAGACGTCGCTGATCCTCAGTGTTAGGGAGTTGCTGTCTTCCAGTTCTCTGCTTTTTAGGCTTTACTCTTTTGTCAGTTCTTTTTCTCATCAATACATGAGCTGCTAGCTAGAACAGTCTCAACAATTACATTTAGATCTGTTTTTACCTACTTTGCAGAGCTTCAGTTGGCATTCGCTCTTGCACCTAATTTTATCAGCAAATTTAAAGGTTAGTGCTCACTGGTATGATAAGTGTATCAAATGAAATTTTGCAATCCAGGATCCTGTACTATTGAGCACTTTCATAAATAACTTGTTTGATAGATGGAAGAGTGTGTTTATACAATTACAGCTGACAAAAAAGNAGAAAGAGAGGCTAAGCACCAGCTGTGCAGATAAGAATCTAGATCTTACAGCGGATCACAATCTTAAACATGAGTCAATATATGATTCATAGCAAAACCCAAGCATGGGTTGAATGGATTATGTGTAATTATAGTCTCCATTCAAGTTGCTATCCAAAATGTTTTCGTTTAGTGACTAGATTGTTCCCTGTGTGAAAAGGCGTAGAACTTCAAAAATATCAGGTTTGACTTCTCCTTGATTTCTGTGAATGTACAGTAAAAAAAGGGATGAGGATTCCTATCTGTTATAAAAAAAAAGGAAAAGATTTCCAAGTTGATCTTGGAGAAAACACACTTAAAGTGAATGAGAACTCTAGAGTACAGATAAAAGTACCTTGTGGTTTTTATGGATTTATTTGGGTGAGAAACATGTGCTGAAGAACATGTTTCACAATAGGTGCTTTTGTTTCCTGGAACTATTAAGGAGAGATTCATCCTATTGCAGAGTGGAAAGAGACTTGAGCAGCAGGGAGATGGAGAGCACTGGAAAATCTTCAACATGTTTAACCTCAGAGAACCCAATCTTGGCTGTTAAAGCAGTTACTGTTTTGGACATGTAAATCTGATGTTTGTAGGGACAGCTGATGAGCTCAGCGCTGCATATCAGATCTGTTATGCTTTTTGTCAATAGTAACACCTACGTTTGTTTGATTGCTCTCTACAACT
>WAAB01006293.1:849-55748 GCA_013389865.1 Piaya cayana | reverse complement strand
TCCTTGTCTCCCTTTGTCAACACCAATCCAATATCGGGGAAGGTTCTTAAACGATCCCAAGAGACCAAGATTAAGACACAACTGAGGTCAGATGCTGTACAATCTTGTGAACTTTATTTACCGGAACAACTGATAACAGTGATAGAACAGAGAGGAAAAGAAAGGAAAAGTTAGAATCCCTAAGCAAAAAGACAGTAGAGATGCTTCCAATTACAACCACCATGAATCCAGCGATGTCCCATTGGATTAGTCTCTGTGCAGGTGGTGATGCTCCAAGCTCCAGGAAGAGATGGGGGGGGGTACACGCAGCAACACACACACAAGGTTGAGTAGCCCACCAAGCAACGAAACAACCAAGCACCCCAAGCCCACCAAGCGACGATGATGCTCCAAGCTCCAGGAAGACCTGGGGGGGCACGCACACAGCAACACACACAAGGCCAAAGCAAGCGAGAAGTCCAAAAGCCCCCAATAAGCAGGAGGCCCTCGATTTTATTGCCCCAGTCCCCACTATTTCTCTGAACAGTCCACCCATTTCCAGGAAGACATTGTCTTCCATGCGCGCATGCCCAGGTGTTCATGGTGGTCTCTCTACCCAGCTCCAGCGCAGGTGCAGCTTGGTAGGCACCGCTTCAGGCGGACGTTGTGGTTTTTGTTGGGGACAGTTCATCTCCTTTGGAGCAGCAACAGGATGTCTGTGGTTCAGCAGTGTTGAGACAAACACAGTTCAGAAAGTTTCTTACAGATGCTTTTCAACTGGATGTGTTCTTTTCTTAGATCTAATCCACTTCAATAGCAGTAAGTATAAGGCAGATGAGGAATGCGAAAAGCATTTGAGAATCTACTGCTCTTAAATACCCATGTGTTCATTCATTGCCAATCTAAGTCAGTGACATGGACAGCGAACAGAGATATTAATCACAGGACAAGTTTAAATTAAAGGAAACTTCAGTTTTGTTGCCAATTGTAAAGGCAGTGGATGGTTAATGAAATTGAGAATTGCATTTTGAATGTGTTGCAAGCAACCCAACACAGCAATACAGCCTGCTTTTCCATGAATAGGCAAATAGAGACTGAGGCACAGATCCCCTTCACTTCCTCACAAAGTCTTTACTAGTACCTTGGTCACCACTAAGGTTTTTCTCAGTCATAAATACCCTCTCAGGCTGCTTCTGAAACAGTGCCCAGTAGTGGGATTGATACCAGATCTATGCAGACATACTTCTGCCAAAACATAATTGTAGGACTGGGGGCTTAGGTTCATCAGAAGTCTGTTCCCAAATCTGCAGAAAACCTGGAAAGATTCACAGTGATTTCAGTGGCTTTGGATTAAACTTTTACTCATGCAATTCAGCTTAACACATATCAGAGACATTTCTAGCTGCCCAGCTTGGTAGGTTATAAAATATTAGTGTCCACCTCCTTCAAGGCTTTAGCCGTATGAATGTCACTTGGGAAAACATAATTTCATAAATATTGAGAGGGGCGAAGTTATATAAAGAAATCTTGATTATTTAAAAAATACATCTTAAGATAAACTCTTTTTTCCTGATGAATTTTCACTTGCAGAGTCATTTATAGCTCTGCAAAGTCATTGTGAAAATCACATTCATTTCATCTAGTGATGAAATCTAGTTCCTTGATTTCTCTGAGGGTCACCTCAGATTTTCTCTGACAGTTTGGAGTCACCAGTGAATCTGGAAGAAATGCAGAACAACCTCTTGCTTCAAACCCTACCCTGACCTTGGGGATTCAGTGGACAGAACTCACAAGCCAAGATCAGGTTCTATCTGGTTAATCACTATAGAAAGTCTTTCCTCATTACAGAATACTCTTTATCCTGAATTACTGTTGCTGGTTTGTATTTATTTCCTCTCTGTTCTTAAGCATCAGAAAATAGCCTGAAGGGAGCTCAGTTCATGAGCATTACTTCTGAAAAGACTTTTCTCTCACTCTTAAACCTTCTTCATTCTTGCCTTCCTTTTCCCTTCTACTGCTGACTCGAGGTCTCCTCTTTAGATTGAGTAAGCCTAAGTTAGACTGAGTTCTTCAACCTCCTTTTTCTTTCCCTCTTCATATTCCCCACAGCTCATGCTTTTCCTTCCACTGCCTGTTTTCTCTTTACAAAACAAAAAGAAAACATAACATTTTTTTATTTTTTTTAAAGGAGTTAAAAAGCATCCTGATTTTTGTGGAGGGGACAGATGAGACTGTGCTAGGACAACTACTTAAGAAGTGTGCTGGTAACCTGAGAAGCTCAATAGTGAGGAACAACAGGTACAGGTATTTCTGTAGGTGCTTAGTTCTAGGCAGAGCTTGCATTTTGAGCAGAGGGGAAAAAAAAAAGTTATTTTGGAGAATACGAGTGAGAAGGAGTCATGCTCCAAAACCACTGCCTTGCTGGGGTTCTGGCAGGCAGCCGTGGCCTCTAGGGCTCTTACCAGCTCTGTAAAATAGAACTATCCATTTCCTCTTCTACTGAAGAAGGATGACGGGAGCTTCTGTGTCTTCCTAGAAACTACAGGGTAATAGAAAAATGCCCTTTCCAGGTTGTAGAGAGGAGGGAGCTGGCCTCTTCTCCCAAGTGACAGGGGACAGGACGAGGGGGAATGGCCTCAAGCTCCGCCAGGGGAGATTTAGGTTAGAGATTAGGAGGAAGTTTTTCACAGAAAGGGTCATTGGGCACTGGAATAGGCTGCTCAGGGAGATGGTTGATTCGCCTTCCCTGGAGGTGTTTAAGGCACGGGTGGACGAGGTCCTGAGGGACATTGTTTAGTGTTTGATGGGAATGGTTGGACGCGATGATCCGATGGGTCTCTTCCAACCCAGTGATTCTATGATTTATGAAGCACGCCTGAATTTGTACACAGTTCATCAGGGACAGCTGGTAGGTGATTGCTCAATTTAAAATGACAGAGAATCTGGACAAAGTTTAATAAGAGTGGCCCCTACAGATGGGGATAGACAAATGTGAATGCAGGTTCTGAAAAAAATACAGTGTATGAGCACCAGGGCCAAGTATTCCAATGTCTTCCACTTCATTGCATTAAGGTTTTTAGATACAGTACAAACAAATGCCTTGTCACAGAAGGGTACTCTCAACATTGCCTTTGTGATAACAAACCGAGTTACGTGGCAGAACCTAGAGTGGTAACACGACACTGTATCACATCCTCAGCAGAGACTTGAGCTGACAACAATTGTGGTTTTAAGCTTAGAAGTGCCCTCCCTGCAAAAGAATCACATGTGAAAGAATGAGCAAACACCCAGAAAGGATCATTGAGAACCTGAAGGAAGAACTTCATGAACTAGCAGAGTAACTCTGATTTTCACTCTGGTGCTAGCAGAGGGGGCTGTGAAAAAAGCATTTCAGATGCAGTGTGCATCTATTTTTGCCTGGGCTGGAACAGTTGTTCAGCAGAACATGGAGTCAGGTGCAAATTAGATTCTTTATGACAGCAATTTCCCTTTCTAACTTGTTGCTGCACACAGCTCCCCGGTTGACTTCAGCACAGATGGATGTTGACCAGATCCATTTGTGCCTCTGCAGCAAATCTATGAGCCTAGTTTATTGTTCCGATAGCTGGACTTTTCTCTTTTGGGGCGGAGGGGGGGTCCAGTGTTATGGGTTTGGTTTTTTTCCCCCTTTAAGTCATCTCATATCATGCATTTTTCTGTGTAGTTCTTCAAGTCAAAATGTGTTTCACTAAGTCTGTTAGTCCCCCTTCTCTTTTGGTTACTTCAATTGGTCTGCCTCCCTCACTCCCCCAAAAAGTAGTAGTAGTAGTAATAATAATAATAAAGTTTGAAAAGTAAGTTCTCTATTTGCTTTCCTGTATAGCTATTTATTGCATCTACCTTGTAATCCAAAAATATGCCTTCTCCTTGCACCTGGGTTAGTGGTAACTCTCAGCATGAATACTTAGGCCACCTCTAATGCCATAACAAATTGCTGATTGTCAAGGGAGTAGAAGCATTCATTGGGACTCCTACACACACTGAATCTAGATTAAGGTATGTGCGAAAGAAAATGAAGGCTAGAGCAATGGTTAGGTCCTTAATTGGTATGCTATTAAATAACAGGATACAACCCATCCAGTGCCCATTACTGCAATAGAATAAATAAAACTAAGGGACATAATTGTATATTTAATATGATAAATGTGATGAAATGGACATCTGGAAAAAAGCTAATGTCATAGCCTATCACCATCTAAAATAATTAAGGGGGAGGACAAGTGAAGAATGTGTTTCTCCTAACGGTTATAGGAAGGGATTAGAAGTTGCCTTTTGTTTCTGGCAATTCTCATTTATAGAGGCTTCTGTCTGCCCACTGACTGTTACACTGTCCAGCTGTAAAATGGTGCTAAGTGACCCTTAGCTCCTTTACCATAGCAGATCAGACAGACCAGTCTGTAGAATACTTGGGATTTTTGTTTCTCTGTTTTAACTTCCAGCTGAAGAACAACGCTGCCTTCTTACTTTTAGATCCTAGTTTTTAAATTGAGGATGTCTTAAACTGAAGTTCATATTTAAGGTGTTCATTCTGCTTTCATTTTTCTAAGTTTGTGTCTTATGTTGACCATTCTAAAGCAGCAATTCTGTTCCTTTCTATTCCATATCTTAGAATGTTTCTTAAACTCCATTCTTGGAATTAAGAAACCATGTAAGAATCTCTGTACTTGCACAATTTTAGTCTCAATACAGAACACCTGAAGAACATAACTGCAGAGTATATAGATGGTAAGAAAACGAAAAGAAACTTGAAAAATAAATCTTGTCTGGTGGTTGATGGGGGCATAAGGAGACAGGATAATTTGCTCCTTGAATGATTAGGTTCAGAGTGAGTTTTTACAGGGTTTTGTTTGGAATTAGTTGTGGGACCACTACTTTTTGCTTCTAGCTTGCCACAGAACAGTACTAATTCTCACTTCTGTATTATTTTTACTGTCTGATAGAGCAGAATGAGGCACTCATATTTATTTATAATCTCCTAAACTAAGACACATAGCCTGATGTTCTTGGCAGGCTGTATAAAAGATCCATATATAAACCAATAAAGAAATGCTCCCAGATTGATTAGGCACTGGATAAGGTTTAGGCAGAGAAGAGCTGGCCTATATCCATTTTAAGTTAGGTACAAGTCTGAGCTATCCTTCATCTCTCTCTGCCTTTTCCTGCCTGCACCTGCAGTCCATTGAAGCTGTTGTCTAGGATACAGGCAGACTTAATCTATTCAGTTCATGTAGTAAATGCAGAAAGGAAGAACAGTCTTGGGGCTGCATTGCACAACTGCAATGCTGAGCTCCTGTGTAGCATTTAGCAAGTCACTTATTGTTATTAGAACTGCCCTTATCTTAACATGTGGCAAGGTACACATAGGTAGGAGGCACGCTGAAAAAACACTGATGGAGACCACGATAGGTGAGAGAGACAATGTACTGATACCTGCACCCTGCAACTACATCCTTCTTTGCGTATCAGTGTTACAGAACTAAGAGTGGGGATAGAATCTTCCAATGAATTTGCTTACTTCATACAAGTTTAAAAATTGCTCTTCAAGCTCCTCTTCCTGCCCTCCACAACAGACTTAGGGACCAGAGAAGCTACAGTCTGCATGTACAGTCCTGGGTCATGGGACACAAGGATCTAGTTCTGTGGCTGTCCATCATGGATGGATGGGAATTAGAAAAACTCTGTTGTCCTATATGCTGTGTCATCATTGAGCAACTTTCCTTGGCACTACTGACACAGTCAGCATGCCAGGAATAGTCAAGTCTACACTTTTCTGCTCATGGGCTTCTCAAGTTTCCATGCTAAGTGATGAGGCAGCAGGACCCTACCATTTCCTGCTTGCTTCTGCGAAGGAGCATCACAGAGGTTCAGTTAAGAGAGTTTCCATCAGAAAATCCTTCACCTATATCTCCTATATCACTAAACCTCATAAAACTAACCAAAAGGTGCTACTGCAGGTGACATAATTTCCTATAAAAGCAGAAATGGAGGCATGAGATATTTCCCAAAAGTTTGTGTGTTCAGCCTAGATTTGTAGGGGTTTATGCAAGCCAGCCTTTCCTTCCTTTTAATGCAAGTAATTTTCTATAGAATGCAAAATATACTTCAGATAAAAGCAATTAGTCAGTGTCTTTGCAAAGTGGTGAATACCAGAAGGATCTGGTAAGCCTCTCTGTCTCTGAGATACAAGGTTGTAATCAACATCCTGCACTGGGGAAACATGAGAAAACTCCATATTATTTTGCTCCATTGCTCTAAAGTGTAGCAGGGAGAAAAACAGAAGAAATAACTAAATCCCCAATAATCACAGCTCATAAATTCTTCATCCTGTGAATGGCCCTCAGGTAGATAACTCCACGCATAGAAGTATGTGACAGCTTCTAAGCACAAACTGTTGCCCTTTTTGCAGCATACAAATTGCTGTGTACACTAACATATTGCTGATGGGCTCAGCTGTTTAACAGAAAGAGCTCTTGACTGAGAACAGGCCATTTTTCTCCTTCAAAACAGATCTATTTTCTCATCACCAAGTTTCCTTAGTAATTCAGTGATACCCAGTTTGCCATGCCAGCATTATTTTCCCTAGCTGTTAATAACCATGCTCTATACTGGAGCTGCTGAGTACTTCATTATTCTGCTCCAAAGGTAGGAGAGGAGGAGTAGAAGTGAAGAAAAACATCTGTTCCTGAACACATCATAAGTAAGGTTATACTGCCAACTACAGTCAGTAATCCCACAGCAGCTGAGGAGAGGAGTGAAATGAGAGGAAAAATAAAGATGGGAAAACATTATCCGCTTTTTCTACAGCAGTGAGTTTAACCTGAGTTTAATATAATTTGAATTTAAAATATCCAGAAGGTGCTGCTTGCTAATCCATTTACAGCACTAGATGAAATCTCCTATCTTCTATCTTTGGCATGTGTGCAAAATTGGAAAGAGTTAATGCTGGAAAAGTCTCTGCTTATGTTCCTCTGTGCCTCAGAAAGGAGACACGGTGACTTGCAGGTCTGTGAAGGAAGTCAGACCATTTTGAAATGTTATGAAAGCAACATCAGAGGCAAACTTCACTGCTATTCTGAGGCTGAAACATCCTTCTGAGCGACGCAGCTACCTAAAGCTTAGGGAAGAAAACTACAGAGAAAAACCTCTTGCAAAGACACATGAGTTGTGGATCAGTTTTCTTAGTTACTACAAAAATGGGAGAGTTTGGATTTTGTTCTTCGCAGAGCTGTTGGGTCTGTCATCATCTGGTCATCCAGGACCAAGCACGTAGAAGCAGAAAGTCAGAGAAGCCTTGGGGCAAGGCTCCCATTGGCTGGCACTGCTGATGGCCTCCTGGCAGGGACCAGCAAATCCCAAGGCAGAGAAAGTCATTAGGCACTGCTGAAATGTTTGGCTATTAGGGGTTTTTTGGGGTTTTTTTGTCTTATTTCTCACAATTTTCTCAGGGGTACAGGTCTGGTCTTAACCTGCTTGCTGTGAATATCCAGGGAAGTGCTTGGATATGACAACAGGTCTTTCCAGCTTCCGTACATACATCACATTTAATTTAAAACACATTTCTAATGGGAATATTTGACAGAATATTTTTCAATTGGCAGAGCATTACCAACCACATGCTCTATCTTGCTTTCTGGCAGCTAGTACCACAGGAGAGCCTGAAAATTACTTTCTTGTAATGGGACTGCCTTCTCTTCACTAAGTTTGCATTGATTTCGCTAGCACTTTCAGCAGCAAGTTAGAGGACAGATATTTTACTCCTGCCTCTCCAGCATCTGAAAAGGTAAAGCAGTCTGTGTGTGGTATTGCAATGGCTATTTCAGCATTGCTAGAGTTAGTTGAAAAAAAGTATTTCAAAAGTGCTTGAAGGATGACTTCATCTTTCAGCTGTCTCTTCAAAACATAAACACACCAGTGCCCTTTAGCCATGGAGCTGTACAGCACAAAAGCAGCACAGAAAGGGCAGACCAAAGCCATCCAAGAGACACCAGCTTGTGGGAAAACGTAATTTCATTCTGCCTATGTTTGTTTGGCTTGAGGAAATCTTGTCATGGGGTGTGTTGTGTTTTGGCTGTTTACTTTTTTTTCTTAAACACCATCAAATAGAGACAGAGTGAGGGCAAGGAGAAGAGAAGCTTCATGGATGTTTTAACCAGGCAATGAGTAGAAAATTAATTTATGGAATTGGTCATGACAGAGGGAACCATGCATTTTGGGGTATCTCTGGTTCAGCCCCTACCAAGAGTAGCCATTGCCTGCTCTTTGCTTATTTCTGTACATCTTGCAGGGAGGGAGGAAGGAAGAGATTTTTCTGGGTGCTTTTTACCTCTCTCTTGGAGGCAGACTGCATCAGGAGCCCAAGGATCTCACAAGGGCTGGCCATTACTCTTATTGCTAAGCTAGGATATGGATATGATACACTGCTCTAACACCAAGCCTGCATAACTGAGACCCTTCGCAGCTGGTTTTTCTCAGGTAGTTTACTGTCTTTAACAGCAATAAAATCAGAGTTACTTTCTGTTGCTAAGATGGAAGGTAGCTATTTATTTGCTTATTATAACTGAGGGACTCAGGAGAAAGTAAAGGTGCTTTTCATAAAATGGTATTCAGAAGGTCCAGGATATTAGTGCTTTCTTAACACCTGTTGGAGTATTTGAGATTGAAAGTCTCACATCAAATGGGATGAGCCTCTTTTAGAAGGCCATTTTGGGGGGTTTTACAGCTTTTGAAAGACTCCTGAGACACCAGCCCAGCAGTCTGCCCCCTTAATAAACGAGAGACCAAATATTGTTTCATGTTGTCTATTTCAGAGAAGATGCTCCTGGCAGATGCTGTTTATTGAAACAAAAGCTTGATGAGTTTTGCTAATGATGGTGTAGCTTAGAAAATATTTATGTTCTGGGAATACTCTGAATTGTGATCTTTTGGTGTGTGCTTTTATTGATGAAAGCTAGTACTCCATTATGGCAAATTTATTCTATTTTTGTGAGTTATATGTATTAAAACCTTTTCTCTGGCATTAGTTTTCCTGTCTTCAAAATGAGAATTAGCATTGCAGGATATTATGGTATGGGTGAAAAGTTGAATCATTACTCTTTAGGAAGGTAATTAACCTCCAAAGGCAGCTGCCAGAGAGCTGCCATTATAACATCAGCTGTACTCTGTTTCAGTTTTATTCTTCCGCTGTCCTCCTCCAGCTCTCTGAAGTGTGTTGTTTATCAGTGCAGTTCGGTGAAAGCATGAAGATAGATACCTTCAGCGCAATACCTGCAAGAAGCAGGGTTTCAAATCTCTGGCTTTCACCAGAGTAATACACTGTGCTTTTCCCTCTCCCTATCAGGATGTGCAGCAGGGCTGTGACCTTTGCAGTGCATCTTTGCAGGTGTTAGCTACCTCTACTGGTGCTGATTAATTGTGCTCATTCGGTCCAGGGAGGGCTGCTCATTAATTCATGCCTGCATAAAGGAAATGGGAGACCCTGAGGAGAGAGTCCTTAGACAAACAAGACTTGTTGGTCGATAGCAGGGAAAGACAGCTTTACAGAAGGCACATTGAGTGTGTGGGAGAGAGAAGCGAGAATGAGCATCTCTCTCACTGGCATGTCAGGTTTTAGTACTGCTATGAGTGTACTCTAGTATTGATAGAGAAATATCTAGCCTATCTACAGGTAGTTGTTTGCTAGTAAACAAGAAACATTGTTCCAAACAGAGGTGATTAACAGTGACAGAAAAATTTAGGAACAGGGCAGAAAGCTTTATTCTGCCTTGATCGCAACTACCCATTAGTAGGTTATGATTTTTCAGACTTATGGTAGGTGTGCACTCATACAAGCATGCAACTGTGCACTGATCTTGTCCTCAAGGGACTGTGTATTTATCTCTAATGCTGTCAGATTTATTTACAAAAGATAGAGTACACTTACAAATGCTCCATTGTGCTCTGTTTGGAACAGTGAAACCTGGCCCCAATGGATATGGCAAAATGGGAAGGAGGTTTTGATGCTTTGCCCTCCCAAATCAGTGGCTGTTAATTGAAACCATGGATGAGTTTCTGTTGACATACATGGAAAGGGGAAAACATCATGAGGATTTCATACAGAATGAACTATAAACAATGTATGTTTTGTTGCAATGCTCGCAGAGTGCTCAACTTAATGTGGTAATGGTAGACATAACAATTGTGGACTTTTGATATTGTTGTAATGCATGTTTGCCTGTTATGACAGTTTAGGTCTCTGTCCTCCCCCAGTGACCAAAACGTAGTTTAGCTAGTTTATTTTTTTCCACCGGAAAAGCTAGAAAGATGGTGGGGAGATGATGGATATCTCAAATAGGAAAAAAGTCTTTCCTGTCTCTTATGTGTCTGTTGCAGTACATGTATCCAGATGTGGTGCTGCAGCTGTTCATCTCTTTGCCTTCCCCACCTATAATGTGTTTGGATCTTTGTGTACATGGGCATGAGAATCTCTGCAGAAAAAGCATAACAGGTAGTGAGATCTATTTGAAACTAAGGGCTTTGGTAAGATATCCAAATGTCACACTGAGAGAATTAAATTAGTGTATATAGACACTAAGAAGGCACCTAAACAGCACTTGAAGCTTTCAGGTATGGACAACTGCTGCTGCGTGAAAGCAATTTTTTCTTAAAGTAGGAATAACTTACTTTGTTAGTGGTTTTTATTTTACTGGTCTTATTATATGAAAACATTAAATAATGCATCTGTTGAAGTGAAACTCATTTGGATCCATGGGTTACAGCCTCCTACAGCCAATGGGAGTCTGCAACTTGGCGGGGTCTGAACAGGTGTAGGCAGAGAAGACTGGCTTTGTCTCCAGTGTGCCGAGCAAGCTGCACCCCACTTACGTTACTGACAGCTAACCTCCTGAAGTCTTTCTCCTCAGGTTCTCATTCCACTATAGGTAGGAAGTAGATTTCATGTTCATCCTTATATTTGTATGCAATCTCTGCCTGGTAGTAATGCTTTATAAGCAACCTTCCTTTGCCAAAACTGTGGTTTCCTAGAGCTTTGACTCAGAGATTTTGCAGGGGAGTGTTTCCTCCCAACAGGCTGTATTGTATTTCCTGACAAATGGCTAGTTAAAGAAGAATTGTGAATTCGTGTTGGCTTGTTTCTCTTTGCTACCTCTGCTGCTTGAAGTATTCTCAGGGAGGTGAACTGACCTTTACTGAGCCCCAGCAGTTGACAAGATGGTATCCATAATGAATGTACTTCAAGCAGCCAGTGCTCCAGCATGAGTGTTTTAACATCTGACCCCATCAGTACAAACAACATAAGACAGAGAAGATACTTGACTTCTTTTCCTAAAGGAGAGCAGCTTCTAGTTGGTATACCAGATATTGTGTAAAACATCATTTATGTGCAATCCAGCTAGGTAAACACCAGAAAAATAATGGATCCAGTCCTTCATTTAGTTAGTTTCAGTTTTAGACAATAAGTCTTGCTGCTTGGTTTGGGTTTTTTTCACTGTACTTATAACCTGTATCGCTCTCTGGTTGCAATTGCAAAGGTTAGTAATCTCCTGGTATTGTCTGTTATGATCTCTCTCCCTTTAGCCTCTAAAGGAGAAGTACCTTGATTAAATCATTAGTGTATGAAACAGTAAAATGAAGGCCAATATCAGACTTCAGGCATGTAACACATACTTTTTACTGCCTGTGTCACTGGCCATACCTTTGCGTGCTCCACATTGACCAGAGTTTTCAATAGCACTCACCTTGTGATTTCTCCATATCATAAGTTTTTTCTCCATTAGGTCCTGAGGAAACATCTAATGCAATGTGAAATTAATACACCCTATAATGAGAACTGACTGAAAGGTGTCAACCTGCTTGTCTGGACCTTTGGTGAATTACAGTGAGGCTTAGGGTAAATGAAGTGTTTCATCACTATGCTTGCATTTTTTTAAACTCATTACTTCTTTTTCCCAAGCTGAAGAAAAAGGCCCATACTAAGCAAAGTATAATACAAACATGCATATTACCTCTGTCCACCTTAATTAGGGATTTTGCCACATGAATAGCCAAGCACATAGGATGCCACAGGTGAAAATCAATGGGAAATGCCAGTTCTTCGCTGTGTTTCAAAGAGAAAGAAAAAAAAATTGGGAGATCCCCTCTAGAGGAGAAAGGCTTACATCGGTCCAGTGCCTTAGCATTTTTAAGCTTGCATAATATGTCAACTATGGCATTTTACTCTTTCAGCAGCTGTGTGGCTTTCTGCTCATTATGAGAGGTGTTTATTGCACTGTCCTTGAATTTTTTCTGTTTGTTTCCTTGGGGAGAAACACTTGAATTTAGAGATGGACTGGGTTTCGGGTTTAGTGTAATCTAACATATTTTAAAAGAATTACCTCTTTCTCTTTGAACATTGAAACTTGGATCTTATGATGTATCATTCATAATAAGGAGAGACCAGACATACTCACTGAAGTATCTCTAATTTCCCATTTGTACAGTACATACAAATGTACTTCTGTTTCATGCTGTATTCATGACTGACCTAAAACGAGCTCAAGCTTTTGCTGTTTCACATTGTTACTGAATTTAATGGCAAAAAGAGTTATCTGTATCAATTGTTTGGGGTTAAAACTCCTGAAATTCCCTTCCCTGCTTCCTAGTTCAGCCAGCCCTTTGGCCCTGCCAAGTGATATTGGGTGTCACATGATTTGGCTGCTCTTGGAGATCTCGAGGAGCAAACTCAAATCATCCTATGTGGAATTTTCACTTTCAGGTGTTAAGTAACATAACTTTTTTATGAGATTACATCTGTGACCACAGTCTAAGGTTTTGCTCATAGTTAAGCATCTGCAGTGCTGCTAAGTGTTCTCCCCTAAAGGCTGGGACCAAATCAGCCCCCAAGCAGATGTGGTTCCTGGGAAAAGGGAAAGAGCTGTGTACTTGAACTGGACTCTGAAGTGATTTTCTTCTCATTTCCTTACCCAGGGTACTCCTCAAAATTTACTTAAACCTTTGTCCTGCAAATAAACAAAGGCTAAATGCTTTGGGCAAGAGATGGAAAATAACTAACTGAGGCTAAAAATTAATAGGACATCGATATTTCTTTTGCTACAGGCTTATTTTCAAATAAAGACGTTACCAGCATCACAAATATGTGAGTTTTTATATGCTTTCTGCAGAGCTGCCATTTTGTCAAAGACAATATAGAGGATAAAGCCAGATAGATTGTGTAGTAAGAACTGTAACAGAGCAAAGAAATGGATAATGTAGGATTCTGTGAAGAAAAGTCAGAGTAAATACATCTAGAAGATGCCTACAGTAGTCACATGGTGGTATCCCTGCCCTGATTATGATATGTGTATGTTATCTAGCTTGCTCAGTTGCTAAAAGACACTTCCATTTCAAAATCTCTGTACTTTAGCATGGTTTGGATCCAAACAAAAGTTGTCAAGTGTTCTTTATGTTTTGATAGACCAAGTTAAGATCTAAAACCCAAACACTGCAGATTTCAAAGGCCTGTTTGTATCTGAGCCATTTGCATCTTGTATGCTTTAAACCATTTGATTTCCCTTTAATGTGAAGCAGGGTGGACCCATGCTCTGAGCCACTTGCCAGCCATGCTGTTGTATTAGCAGACAACCAAATTAAAAAATATATATCCAGCTGAGTCTCCATGTAGCTTCTAGCGAGTCAGAAGAGCTTGCATGTGTTTACATGAAAAGGACTAGCTGAACACATTCTGATCTCCTTTTGAATGATAGTCATCTTGGCAGTATCAGAGGGATCTCCATCTCTATTAAAAGCACGAGCTACTGCCAGTCCTGCTGTGCTGCATCCTGCAGGCAGAGTTCCCAGGTCTAGTGAAATCAATCCTCTGCTAGATGTTCTTCTCCATCTAAGTGTCGTTGCTGGGGATTTGGGGCAGTGTTATGGCATGGTGGGGTTGAATTTCTTCTGGGATGTCTGTTCATTTTTCTTTTGTATGAGAGTTAGATGGCTTCTCATGGAAGGGCACAATGACGCTTCCGGCAGAGATCTTATACTGACATCTGATTGTTTCGTGTAGTTGGAAGATGTTGTTCTGTATAATTTCAAGGACAGATAAGCTTCCAGATACTCCCTTCAATGAACAGAGAATGCACAAGTATCAGTGATGTGATCATTTGAAAACCTTTCTTACACTCAGAAAATGAGCATTTATTCATTGGTTTTTAATTCAGTGTTCATCCTGACTTAGAGATCTGAACTATAGCCAATTGCTAAATTAGAGAAGCCTCTTTTTTTCTTCTGTTCCTCACATCTAGATAAATGCAAAATCAGAAGTCATTTGACATTAAAGAAAAAAGAGATTAAAAAACTTGAGGAAATGGAATTTTTCAGGGTGTTATCGCGTATGCCTGAACACTCTAGATTCCAAGGTGATACATACCTAAAAATGCTAAAGACAGATGTATCTGACATGATCTCACCCTCTAAATGCTCAGTAAAAACAAAAAAAAAAATGAAACAATAGAGAAAAAGGGGGTTTCTTCTTTTTATACCTCCACCTATGACAGTTATCCTTAAGATAGCCTGTCACATCTTTCGATAAAAGGTGCATCTTCAGTTTTAAATGGAGCTATCTATGCTGAAATGTACATTTGAAAGCACTTTCTATAAACAGTCTCTCAGTAGCCTTTAGCTCCCTGCTAGTATAACAACAACAGCAAGAAAATCAGCTCCTGAGTCAAGCTGTCCTTGTTGAAGGAGGCAGGTAGGAAGCCTGGTAGAGGCTGCCTTTCAGCAGACATAGCTCTGAGCCCAGCCCTATGCTGCTTTGGCCCCTGGTAAGTCACTTCCATTTATCCCATGTGGGCGTGAAGGTAGATTGTTTCATTTACACACACAAGGGGAAGTTCATAGCCGATTTGCAAAGGCAAAAATGATTCAAACCAGTGAGAAGTCAGGCACTGATTTCTCTCCTCTCCTTGAAAATCTGAGGCAACTCAGAAGTAAATGAAGCTGCACTCTGCTCTCACAAGCAATCTCTGGGATATGTCAAATAAATTTATGTGACTCGGAAGGGAAAAAAACAAGAATTTGGGCTTCTCACCAGGTGTAGCATGGTGCAGTTCCTTGTACTTCCAGGGAACCTCTGTCTGTTTAATCACGTGAGGACCTGTCCCTAGTTCCCTGACCTTCTGCAGCAGAAGCTACAGGACTTTGGATGTGATAGAAGTGTGTAATAAGCCCAAGACTGTCTTCCCCTTCCCTCAGCCCCTCCTCTTAGCATAGTGTTGTCGAGAATACCTGCTTGCTGAAAATGCATTTTGCTTAATGGTGAAGAAACCCTGAATTCTACTGAAGATCACTTTTTCTCTATCACACATGCACTGCGTCTGCGAGAGATTGATTTCATTTTTTTAAAAAATAAAATAAAATTTAGTTGTTGTTCATGGTGAATTTATTAAATCGTTCAGCCAGGAGGAAATGAAAAAGTCTGCAGCGTGCTGTTTGCTTTTCTGCACTGAAGGATCTCACTAGGGCTGCAGCACAGCAGAGAGGCAGTGATGGACAGAGGTATGTATGTGAGCAAGGCGAAGAGGATCTCTGTGTGTGTGAGCAGAAACAGTGAGTAGCAAGAACCTTTCCTTGGAGACAGAGCAGCTTTAAAGCATTTTTCTGAAAGGGGATGCCTAGTATTGACTTGGGTGGCAGGGGGGTAGACCACCAAATTAAAAATCCTCTTAAAACAATAAAGCCTACTGCAATGGTGAACTCAATACCGCCACCCAGAGCACCTTTCTGCTTAAAATATGATTCTCTGTGTGGGTCTGGAGACCAGGAAGATTAAAGCAGATGATCTTTCTGCATGTAAAGCAGCAAGCAACAGCATGATGGATCATTGCTGGATACGTTTCTGGCCATACATAATTGTATTTTGATCTTCCTTGTTGAAGTACTATCACCATCTCTCTGCCAGATTGTATTACTTAACTCATAAGAGAATAAAATATTCTTTACTTCTTTGTATTTTGTCCATCACTGTCTTTAGGGTCACTTGCATTAGAAGCATGCTACTGCCAGCTATAGTGAAATGTTAAAATGTCATCAAAACACCCTCCAGCAGACCAGCAAGGTGAATCAGATAATTGGCTGCATGTAGGGTCTGGAAAATAAGTGTCTGTTTAGATGTTTGAGAGGCATGTGGCTTGTTTCTCTTTAACTGTTTGTGGTTATTTCTGCATTGTCTGATGCAATGGGAATGCTAGTGCAAAACAACAGAGGGGATTCTGACGTGTAGTTTCCCTTCATTTTTTTTTTTGGCATTTTCTCAGACAAATACCAGTTGTACGGTGCAGTGTACTGAACAAGGGTTAACTAATCCTTATGCTACACAATACAAAGATCTTGTGAATGATACAGAGGAAGGAAAAAGAACTCTGTTGCTTGCAAATGAAGAGCAAAATCAAACTCAAAAGGGCTGTGTGATCTGGTGCAATGACAACAGCGCTGGCAGTTTAACAGTCCTGAGACACAACTGCTGAGGAAAAAGCAGGTGATCTTAGTCTGCACAGCTGAGCTGCAGATCTCCTGGGGGCAAACATTTTGGTGATGGTTTGTACCGCAGCTCCCTGTGCTCATTACAAGAGACTTGGTGCAAGCTTATCAGTGTGGATTATTGCGTGCCTTCATAGCTGTGGGGTTTCAGCTATTTCATATAGTCCATAGACTGTCCCTTGCATTAAATAACCTTTTATTGCATGTGGCACCTCTGAACACCTAGGTTCCTCTCACTTCTTGATAAATACAAGTAAGAAATGTAGAAACTTCCAGAAAAATATCTCTTTTTCCTTCTTTTCCTTCTTCCAGCTCCGTAAAGAAAATCTGGAAATTTGAGGAAAAATTTAAATCATACTTTTATGTTTGGATATTTTTTTTGTCTCAGAAATAAATAGTGAAAGAGATTTTGAAGCAAGGTTTAAAAATGGTGATATTACTGCTTTACTTAAATCCCAGAAGCATTTCAGCAAAGTCTTTATTTCAATATTTAATCACATTGGCAATTACTCTTTATACATAGAAGTACAGATATACCCACAAATACAGTCTTCAATTTATATTTAGCATTATTATTGATCCTTAATATTGTGCTGGACTAATGAAGTTGTAATTAACAAATGCACACACATATCATATTTGCTTTCCAAGCTTTTTCCTCTAGAAATGTGAGGGGGTTTTATCTACATGATGACATTAATTCTCAATTTACATATTGTTACTGAGCCCTTTGAATATAACCTTCAAGAGTATCGATGCTTTATATTTTCAACATTTTAATTTCTGTCTTTAAAAAGAGAAGTCAGCAGGCAAAAAGTGCACTTTAATGCCTTATTATACAGCTCAGCTCCATCTCCAATACTTAGAATATTTGTCATTTATTCAAAACTAAAGAATTCATGCCATAAATATACTTCATGGTGGTTTTTATGTGATAATAGATGATACAAAATAATACATTTTCCACTCTCAAAGATGTAAATACGGTTCAATTCATATCGGAATACAGTTAGTATAGATATGTCAATTTTTCAAATGTTTCCATTTTTTTCTTCACCATGTCTGGAATTGTCTCATTCCAATTTGCACAGGACTCAGTATAAAATGACAAGTTAATAGAAAGCAACTGGTTGCCTCAGGGCAATGGAAGATCAGTTTTTCCTGACCTCAAAATATTTGCTTGTCATATGAGTTGCGGACAAGGCAACCATTTGGTTTGGATCTTGTTTCAGTTCCAATTTCTCTGACCTATTTGGTGAGGCAGAGTTCCTCTCTGTCCCTCAGTTGAACTGCAATACGTTCAGAGTTGCTAGAAACTTCATGGCATAAATCGCTGCTGCCCTGAGCTGTTTCTGATGGCATCACCCCACTGATGCCTCTCTGGGCTGTTTAACTCTCTTAAAGCTATCCTGAATGTGTGTCCTGGTAAACTGGGTGCAGAGTATCCTAAAAAGCAACTACTTACTTGTCTACCAGTGTGATATTGTGCTTAGGCAGACGGCTGTTCTCTTTTTTAGAGGTGTAGGAGATGTCTAGAGCTAGCAACTAAAAGCAGCTCTTTGATGCCCTTAGATTCCAAAGGTTAACACAATAGCTGAGAATTGCACAGGACATCTGTGAGAGCCTGCAGGGTACTGTCTAGAGCTCTTCACACAGGAATAGAGGAAGAAACGTGCAGGACACTAAACCAAGTTCAAAGCAATGATAAAACCCCTTGCACCTCTCAGCTTGAATTCAGACTTTTGATCTCGGAGCGTTCTCTGTACTAGCATATCTTCTCGGAAGATTTCCATTAGCAACATCTATAACTAAATGGAGATTTCTCTGTTTTTTACACTGGAGGGATTTCTGGGAAAATTAATAGTTTAATACCAGAAAATAACAATAGAGCTACATTAGAGTTTTTAACTAAGGGTTATAGATTGCCCAAATTGCTGTTTCCTTTAGAAATGATAGTGTCTATAAGAGGCAGCAGTCTGCTACAGGTTTTAGATCACTTCCATATTTAATGGATGCCAACAATAAGACTCTTCTTGTAGCAGAAGTGTTCATCTGTAATTATAGATAAGTCATAAGAAAGTATTTCTGGCAGCACATAAATCTCAGTTGGATGGGAATAAACTGCAGTTACCTGAAAGACAGGCTCAATTTCCAGTTTCACTGAAAGTGGAATATTTTCAACTAACTTTTTCAGCTGAGAGATTTTCATGCCCTTAAAAATGTTCCCTGTTACTCTTTTTCCTGTCAGCCACCTCTTATGTGTAGTCTATTTTTCCTCTAGATAGTTTTTTTTAAGACAATGCACTGAGGAATCAGTTCATGCAACTCATCCCTGAGCATAACCAAAAAGCCTTGAAAGTGATTAAATGGGTGTGTCTCATTGTGAATGCATTGATATTCATCCCCATTATCCTTCACATTTTCAATTCAAGCAGCACATAATTTATCAGCTCTGTTATCAAATGCTGCATGTAATTGTGTTTAGCAGAAAGCTTTGTGGGAGGTATGGGAGAAGAAGGGAAAGGGAGATAACCATTCTCTTCTTCCCAGGTGAAGTGTGGAGAAGCATTTGCTTTGAATTTGATGGCCATCTAGTGTTTTCAAGTACTCTTTCAGCACCATGTTGTTAAAATGGAGCAGCATATCAAATGTAAGCATGTAGTTCAGCAGGGGCAACACAGCTAAATGTCTTAGTGGAACAATGCAGAACATGAGACTGGAAACATTTTGACTGTTTGCCAAGCTGGCAACCCCACTGCTCATTGCCATCACTCTTAAAGTGAAGGCTTTTGGATATAGAGCGTCATTGCACTGCAATGGTCTCCTTATTCTACTTTTGAAATGGTTTAGCCCTTTTAGTCTCCTTCAAGAGATCATGAATTGACAGGGTTAACAGATGGCATCACTTAGATACCGGATGCCAGCTGCAAATGATGCTGGAAAATGACTACAGGTGTGCTTTAACTTGGATTTGTCTAAGTTCCCTGGCCATTCTGCCTTCACCAGCCATGGAGACAGAGCAGAAGACTTGTCAATCACATCCCTTAATGTGTACTTTGCACAGCTGCTAGATAAGGTACACAGTTGTTACGCATCCAAGGAACACACCTATAAAGTATGGCTATGAAGGTAATAAAATATAAAGAGGTCAATCTTTGACTGATTAAGCGGCTCCATTTTATTCCCCTAGCTAAGGCCACTACACTGTCACAGCTGGTTCTTCTGTGGCTTATCCTTTTCTAATCATGACCTGTGGTGTGTTGACTTCTACAGACAGAAGAGTCCATTGGAAAGTATTCTTGCCTATGTGTTTATCAAAGACAGCTAGGTGGATTCTCACCCAGCTCCTTTGCATATCTTGGGCCTGAAAAATGGCACTGAAAACATCTAGATCTTCTTGCTAGCTGCTATCTTGGTCTCTGGAGGAGCCACAATGCAGGGAGCATGCTGAGAAATGACAGACGCTTTTTCTTTCCTATCTATTCTTGTGATCAGGAATAGAGATCTGTGAATTGCAATGAAACTCTGTTCTCCTAAGGTGCTTAGCTCATGGCAAAAAAGAACTTTGTGACCTGGAACCTCAGCACCTTATAAACTTTCATATTAAGTGTTGTCTTTCAGTGTGATGTGTTTAAAGTGAAGACTGTTCTTCAGTTTGGTTTCCTTGTGGAAATAATGATGGTCCTTCTACATGGAGAGGTGTTGTTATACTATTCCATTGACAGAAACTCATAAGATTTTGCCTTTTTCCCCATTTAATGTTAAGTCTGTGCTGTGAACCTTAGTTGGTATTGCCTCCTTGAAAAGGATGAAACAAGGCAACTACCGAGTTGGTAAGAGATATAGGAAGGCTGGACAAGAGAGCCCCATCAAGGTAAATCTAGCAATAAGCACCAACTTCTACCAACTGCTTAGCTCTTCCATGGCCTCTCTCAACTGTCCTGGTAGGGAAAAAGCTTCTCCCACTCTGATGAAACCATGCCCCATGCACTGACTGACCACAAAAATTGCTGTCGCTCTGTACTTGAGAAAGAATAAAGGGAAATGGGACAAGTTTTGCTCTGATCTGTCAGACATTTGGGATTGATAACAGTGAGGAACACCTGCCCTAGGGAGAACAGGGGATGTAAGCAAAAAAGTTTGCCAGACTTGTAGTTTGATGTGCCAGAACAGTAGCTTGTCCCCCAATAATAGGTTAGAAGAAATTTCTATGCCTCTCTAGCATATTAAGAGCAATTTGCCTCTGTTTTGTTACATAAATAGATTAAGCTTTAGCTGTGCTCCTGTCAGACAGATTTTCTTGGCATTTTTTTAAATAATCATCAGACATTCTCATCAGTTTTGTTCTATAAGCAAGGCTTTGAAAAAATCCCAAAGAGTTGACTGAACAGTGGCTTTTCTTTTAGCATCTGTAGCTGTTTAATATTTTGCTTGTATGTCTCTTTAGGTGCACAAGGGAGAGAGAGTTGCTCTCTCTGATCTGTATCAAGATGAGCAGAACTTGAGCAACTGGGGAGAGAGGATGAACTGCCAGAGCAATGCCAACATTTCCAGCTCTGATTCTTGAGTTCCACAGTTCGTGTGTCAAAAATTGAAATTGCAACTGGGTGAATAAACCTCAAGCAATAAAATTCATAACTACTTGAGTTTCAGTCAGCTCTTCACTGGGGATTTTCTGGGTCCAGTTTTAATTCTTCCCTTCATTTGACATGGGAATCATGTAATTCATGCAGCTCTGTAAGAGTTGAAACCAGGAAGTTATTTTACTTATTGCTATTTTTTTATTATTTTATTTAAGTGCTGTGCTGACCTGTTACCCTCCTTTCAGGATCAGAATTTTACAAATATTTATAGCAACCTGACATGTGAAGGAGCTTGCTATATATTTCTAGAGGCTTCATATTTTAATACCTAAAAGCTAAATGGACTTACCATTTGTTAAAAACAAAAAATCCTGCCACTATTCATTGCAGTATGAATGCCTTCTTTTATAGAACCATGAAATGGTCAGGATTGGAAGGGACCTTAAAGATCATCCAGTTCCAACCCCCCTGCTATGGGCAGGGTCACCTTCCACTGGGTCTGGTTGCTCATACAGCCTGGTGCTGGATAGTTTGCTGTGGTGAGGTCAAATACAGCTGGCCACAGTAACAGAGCTTCCTTTAAGCACTTTTGCAAATAGTGACTGTTTATGTCATGGACAAATTGATTTTCCTCTTAAGTTTCTATTAAAGAACCTCATCTAAATTCAGTTGCTACAATGCAACTACACTCTTTGCCTCACAAGCTGAATCCTACCTCAGCTGTAGTATCTGCTATCACTTTTAACCTAATACTTACCTCTTGGCAAACTCTTAGGCATAGCCTTTAATGAATCAAAGAGATATTTCATGCCTGAGTCAGGAACTTATTTATCTCACTTCTGTGGATTCACAGAGTGGAAAGACAGCGAAGGAAGCTGTAGTACAGGTACTGACAGTATGTCTTGCAGGTATGTGCTGAGAATTATATTTATTACATTTATACATCTGAATCCTGTGCAAGAACTTGCTCTTTAATTTGCACAAGCCAAGGCTGTCCTTCTGCAGTTAAACTCTATATCAGGATGAAAATGAGTCTTCCTCAGGCAAAAGCACTTATCTGAGCCTGGAATTTTTTTCATAATATCTTGATGTTCAGGACCCGCCAGCAGCATGTCAGTAGTGAAAGTTTTGCTCTCCCACATTCTGCTAACAGTGTAAATGCATAGAAAACTGTCATTAATACTTCAGGGCCAGCATTCTGGATTTAGCCGTGCAGAAGCTGCTGTGATACACAGTGATAGAGCATGAGAACGATATCTGGCTGTGGTCAGCTTAAGTCTGAGCTACAAGTTATTTCCCTACAAGGTGGAAAATGCTGCCTGCTTTCTATTTCTCTTTATACAAAAAGGACTTAGGGTAACAGATGAAAGGATTGAGGGTAGCAGGTGAAGTTTCTTGGAAATTTTTTTTCATGTCAATCAGATGACTTCTCTACAGTAAACAGATTTTGCAGAGTTGTGGGGTTTTTTTATTATTAAAGCAGGGTGAGGGGGTGGGGGTGATAATTACAGCTGTCAGCCCTGCTTGCTCCAGTAAGGTTTTAAAATTTGCTGTAGTGTATCTTCATAGCCATATTGCTTTGTCCTTTAAATAAGTTCTGTGGGTAAACAGAGACTTTGAAAAACATTACAGACTCCAAAAAGAATGAAGAATCAGCCCAGTTTTCTCTAGGGAAGCATCTCTAATATACTTGATATACAGGCTGTGTTACTTAGTTTTACTTCTGTATTATTTTTGTGCCCTCTTATTTTCCCCTTCTCAAAAAGTCATTATGATATTGCCAGGCACAATATCAGCACCCAAGCCACAAACAACCCTAAAATGCATCTTCCTACGTGCCAGAACAGCAGAGTAAAATACTGAAGTGTTCTGTGAGGGTCCATTTTGTATTACTGCATTACAAGAAAGTTTTACACATAAAACTTACTCCTATTTTCTGAACTAGAAAGACAAATAAATAATGTAAGATTGAGATAAAAAAAAAAGATAACCAGCTCAAGATTTATTCTTTAAAAGAAACAAATCCTATTAATTCCTTCCTCTCTACCTTAGTTCACTCTCTTTGCTCAGCTCCCTAGCAGTCACTTCTAAATTTTAAATTTGCCTTTCTGCCAGATTGGCACACCATATAGAAATAAACTTTTCAATAAATGTGCTGTTCCTTCTCTGAAAGCATGTTTTGGCAAAGGCTTTTCTAACTCAAATTGGTATCCACTTTCAGAGACTACTTTTTTATTACTATATTATTCCAATGCAACCTGAGAGAAGCTGCCATCCAAAATTGTGGGGAGCAGTTTCACACAGGCAACTGCTTCCTGCAAGAATTTAGAGCCCATCAAGGAGCCAAAGAAGCAGGCCTAGAGATCCAAATTCTGCATGCAAAGAGCAAAGCTTCTCTTTACTGTACTCCTAGTGAGGTTCAATGCTATTGCTCCTCAGGGACTTCACCTGGGGATTCATGAACTCATTACATCGCAGACCTAGCTCAGTGCTTATCATCTCTACTGACACTGATTACTACTAGTGCAAGTCTGTGTCACTGAGGACTGCTAGGAGCTAGATTCAGGAAATTTCACCCTGTTGGTTTTTTTTTTTAAGAGACAATAAGTTCCTACTGACTTCTGCCAAGTCAAAAGCAGAGCATGGGCCAAAGCTGTCAGTAAGTGACAATCCTGAAACTCGAGCATTCTCACTTCTCTTTTATGAGGTGCTTCATTACAGATGTAAGTCCTGAGTAGGAGGCGTTACTCTTTTCTCTGATCTACTGCAATACAGAAGATGGACATGATGTATAGTTTTCTTCTTAGAATCACAGACTGGTTTGGGTCAGAAGACACTTTAAAGATCATCCAGTTCCAACCACCCTGCCATAAGCAAAGGCACCTTCCCCTGTATCAGGTTGCTCAGAGCCTCAACCTGATCCTTAAGCCTTCATGGGATTCAGTAATCTGAAATTATTATGCACTTACTAGCTCTAACTGGAATGAGTATAAAATGTCCCTGAACTTAGTCCGCCCTTAGTCCGCCTTAGTCCGCCCTTACCATACAAAACGTGCTTTAGGATATTTGATTACCAGATCATGTATGCTAACAACAATACACTACAACCTTGTTGGTCATGCTGAAGCAGCATTTCTAATATTGTTTATGGGTATAAAGCTTTAAGAATATATTTTAGAAAATTTTTGTGTCACAAACAAAATTAAGCTCCTCACTATATTGATATCTGTGCCCATGTAATTCTGTGAATAATTTTATTAAGAGCTGTGTGGCAGGGTGATTACTTTTTAGGAATTTGATGCTGAGAGACACAATAGACCACATTTTTAAAAAGTAAAACAAAATGATAGTCTGTTCTTCCTTCATTTCTCATGCTTTTCTTTAAGAAAGTCACCCAAAGTTGAGATTTGCTGATGCATGAAATTCTGGCAGTTTAAATATTTTTCTTTTCCTATTTTGGAGAAATACAAGTGAAAAAGAAACTACAAAAAGCTGGGGGCTGTTAGTTCTTATTTTGAGATTTTTTTTTAATTTTGTGGGTNGCTTTCTATTTCTCTTTATACAAAAAGGACTTAGGGTAACAGATGAAAGGATTGAGGGTAGCAGGTGAAGTTTCTTGGAAATTTTTTTTCATGTCAATCAGATGACTTCTCTACAGTAAACAGATTTTGCAGAGTTGTGGGGTTTTTTTATTATTAAAGCAGGGTGAGGGGGTGGGGGTGATAATTACAGCTGTCAGCCCTGCTTGCTCCAGTAAGGTTTTAAAATTTGCTGTAGTGTATCTTCATAGCCATATTGCTTTGTCCTTTAAATAAGTTCTGTGGGTAAACAGAGACTTTGAAAAACATTACAGACTCCAAAAAGAATGAAGAATCAGCCCAGTTTTCTCTAGGGAAGCATCTCTAATATACTTGATATACAGGCTGTGTTACTTAGTTTTACTTCTGTATTATTTTTGTGCCCTCTTATTTTCCCCTTCTCAAAAAGTCATTATGATATTGCCAGGCACAATATCAGCACCCAAGCCACAAACAACCCTAAAATGCATCTTCCTACGTGCCAGAACAGCAGAGTAAAATACTGAAGTGTTCTGTGAGGGTCCATTTTGTATTACTGCATTACAAGAAAGTTTTACACATAAAACTTACTCCTATTTTCTGAACTAGAAAGACAAATAAATAATGTAAGATTGAGATAAAAAAAAAAGATAACCAGCTCAAGATTTATTCTTTAAAAGAAACAAATCCTATTAATTCCTTCCTCTCTACCTTAGTTCACTCTCTTTGCTCAGCTCCCTAGCAGTCACTTCTAAATTTTAAATTTGCCTTTCTGCCAGATTGGCACACCATATAGAAATAAACTTTTCAATAAATGTGCTGTTCCTTCTCTGAAAGCATGTTTTGGCAAAGGCTTTTCTAACTCAAATTGGTATCCACTTTCAGAGACTACTTTTTTATTACTATATTATTCCAATGCAACCTGAGAGAAGCTGCCATCCAAAATTGTGGGGAGCAGTTTCACACAGGCAACTGCTTCCTGCAAGAATTTAGAGCCCATCAAGGAGCCAAAGAAGCAGGCCTAGAGATCCAAATTCTGCATGCAAAGAGCAAAGCTTCTCTTTACTGTACTCCTAGTGAGGTTCAATGCTATTGCTCCTCAGGGACTTCACCTGGGGATTCATGAACTCATTACATCGCAGACCTAGCTCAGTGCTTATCATCTCTACTGACACTGATTACTACTAGTGCAAGTCTGTGTCACTGAGGACTGCTAGGAGCTAGATTCAGGAAATTTCACCCTGTTGGTTTTTTTTTTTAAGAGACAATAAGTTCCTACTGACTTCTGCCAAGTCAAAAGCAGAGCATGGGCCAAAGCTGTCAGTAAGTGACAATCCTGAAACTCGAGCATTCTCACTTCTCTTTTATGAGGTGCTTCATTACAGATGTAAGTCCTGAGTAGGAGGCGTTACTCTTTTCTCTGATCTACTGCAATACAGAAGATGGACATGATGTATAGTTTTCTTCTTAGAATCACAGACTGGTTTGGGTCAGAAGACACTTTAAAGATCATCCAGTTCCAACCACCCTGCCATAAGCAAAGGCACCTTCCCCTGTATCAGGTTGCTCAGAGCCTCAACCTGATCCTTAAGCCTTCATGGGATTCAGTAATCTGAAATTATTATGCACTTACTAGCTCTAACTGGAATGAGTATAAAATGTCCCTGAACTTAGTCCGCCCTTAGTCCGCCTTAGTCCGCCCTTACCATACAAAACGTGCTTTAGGATATTTGATTACCAGATCATGTATGCTAACAACAATACACTACAACCTTGTTGGTCATGCTGAAGCAGCATTTCTAATATTGTTTATGGGTATAAAGCTTTAAGAATATATTTTAGAAAATTTTTGTGTCACAAACAAAATTAAGCTCCTCACTATATTGATATCTGTGCCCATGTAATTCTGTGAATAATTTTATTAAGAGCTGTGTGGCAGGGTGATTACTTTTTAGGAATTTGATGCTGAGAGACACAATAGACCACATTTTTAAAAAGTAAAACAAAATGATAGTCTGTTCTTCCTTCATTTCTCATGCTTTTCTTTAAGAAAGTCACCCAAAGTTGAGATTTGCTGATGCATGAAATTCTGGCAGTTTAAATATTTTTCTTTTCCTATTTTGGAGAAATACAAGTGAAAAAGAAACTACAAAAAGCTGGGGGCTGTTAGTTCTTATTTTGAGATTTTTTTTTAATTTTGTGGGTTGCTTTTTCTAGTTTGTGACACTAATTGTGTACAAACATAAACTGATGGTGTGCCAAAACACGGGGCTTTTTATGAAGCATTATGGATGGATCTGAGTAAAACACTTCCCATTTTCTAGATCTTTTTTTTTTTTTTGGTGCATAAAGCAGCATGATATTTCATAAGGCAGAATTGCAACAATTTTTCTGCATTTTTACATAGCTAAATAAGCTGCATCATAAAATAGCTTTCCATAGAAAAACTGATGGAGAGCTGTATAATGTTTCAACTTCAGATTAAAAGTGAGCATTTATGTCATTAGGAAAATATCAGTATGGTCACCATCAGTTCTCAGCATCAGCAATGTTTGTGGGTCAGGTGTTGACAGTATGTTTATTGATATTCTTAATCTATCAGATTTCCCCCTTTGAATATTTAGCTCTGCCTCTTTGATTTCCTTCTTCTATTCAGCTCAAGTATCTGCCTGTGCTTCCTACTATGGGCAATAAAATAGGATAAGCTCGCAACACATTTGAAAGGTGCCTTGTGGATCAACTCAGTATGGCTAGAACATGTACAAAGTACACATGGAATAATGTGATGAGTGTATGGGAAACTAAAGGCAGCAAAAGTTAATTTTGATATATCGCTTGGTTTTCCTTAGCACATTGACATGTATCTTTACAATAAGGTTGGTTCCCTCTTACAATGGATTCTGGTTTTAACTACATTGTCATACAGTGAATCTTCTGTTTATCACATTGCACTGCTGAAGTTTCTTGGCATATGAAGCTGTCTGCTTGTTGTATGGAGCCAGTCACAGGTCAAGCAGCTGCAACCCATATTTGTAACCTATCTTGAATCAGTCTGAAGGCTACTTGCCTACAGGGACACTCAGGAAGACTTTAGGTACCCATCTCTTCTTATCTAGCAAGGAGGTTTTGCTGCTTATAAGTAGCACCGTGGTACGGGTGGTTTAGGGCCCTTTTTTTAAGGGGCAAAGATCTTCCCTTCTCTTCCAACACATCTCCGATTTGCTGAAAAATCTGTTTTTCACCAGGCATGCGCACGCAGTGCAGATCCAATCTTTGTCTATCTGTGTGGATGCTGTTAATGTTATTTATTCATTACTAGATACGGTCTGGAAGCAATAAGATAAAAGCTGTATTTTGAGTGTTCCCAGCAGCACTGGCCTCAAGTGTATAATTACCCGTGGGATCTGCTGGGAGACGTGTGTTACGAAATGGTGTGAGCTGTTGATTTGCATATACCTATTACTCTGTTTTCCCCCTTTTATCAAGTGATCATGGCGTGCTAGTCTCTTCCTCATTTAAAGAAGGATGCTAACCTTGCTTTCTTCTGAATCAGGGCACCTGATAAGTACTATCTGTTCCAAAAGGACAGGAAACAGATGGAGTGGTCCCTTGGGCTATAGCTACATGTGTCTGTGTATGCATGAGGTTGCATATGCGTAAGAGAGAACCTGTACAGCAACACTTGTTATGTGTCTGGATGCACGAGAGAGGGAGAAACAGGTTGACTGCATGCTGCAGGCCTCCTGCAGTAGTAGGAGGAATTGTACTTATTCAGTCAGGCACATAACTCTAATTAGTATTGAGGAAGGGCATCCTGTCTAATTAGGGTTTCCCTGCTGACCCTGCAGGATGTTACTTATGCTCCTCATCAAATCTGCATTCATTTACTCTACCAAAATACTGTCAAAGAATAACTTTTCTTGCCTGATGCTTCAGCTGCCTGCCTTTTTTTCCAACAGTGCCTTTTCTTGCCTGATCATAAATGCAGTGGCAGCCAACATCTGTTCCTTCTAGTCCTCTAACACATGCATCAGTACAAACCAGATGCACTTAGTACACACTTCCTCATTTTTGCTGCAGACAGGAGAAGAAGATTCAGGTTACAGAGGAGGAAACACTTTCTAACAGTAAGGACGCTGAGACAGACTTCTATGGGTAAGTGATACCACCAGGACATGGAGGGCTTTAAGAAAGTTTAGATTAATTTTCAACAAAAAGGTTATAAAGTGTATTTGAGCCTGTACTGAGGAACTTAAGCAGGAACTTACACCTGGTCATCTTCCAAGATCCGTTGTACCATTATTCTTCAATTCTAGCACTATTAATACCACAACTCCCTGCCTGCTGCTGTCTCCAGCTGGGTTTTTGGGGGGCAGGGATGGAGGAGTGAATATAAAGGAATGAATACAGCTGGAGAACTTTTCAGTGACGCCTGTAGGCACCTCCAGGCAGCATATAAGGAGCAGCTGTACCTTTGCTTGAGAACTTACCTCTGCTTCTCCACAACTTCCTCAGTGATCAGAGCCCTTGAGGGCTGAGGTTTTCATGACACCTCTAAAGGAGCTGTTTCACTAGCAGCTTTACATTGAGAGTGCCTGGAAACACACCAAGGGCACACAGCTTCTTGTACCATCTCATCTGCCCTTACTGAGGCCTCTAGTATTCCTCCCAAGCCCCTTAAATAATTAAGGGTTTCAAGTGTGCTAAATTGTGGTAATTACAAAACAGTTTTCCTACGGGGATCTCTTCAGGATGGGTAGTAACTTCAGGCTCCAGCACTTTAGACAGCTTGCTGTATGTGCTGTGTGCAGAATGTCACTCAGAGCAAATGAATGTTATCACACTTTCCTCTTGTATGATGCACTCCTCGTGTCAATTTGCAACTCAGGTAATTAAATTCTTTACACCTACATTCCCCTTCCCATTTCAACTGAGAAAGGCATCTTTCAATTACTTTTCTAAAAAATTATGTAGGGTTAGAGGGGAACTATTAAATGTTTCTTGTGTTCCGCTCCTCAGCTGGCTATAACTGAGCAGTGAGTGTAAGCCATCTGTATCACTACCTTTGAATGGTGAAATGCTTTGAGATCTCAGGGAAAAGTATTTCATACAAAATCACACCCTCAAAGTGTTTCATTAACTACTTCTAAAATAATGTCTGTTCTTAATCTTAGTGAAAGAACTCAGACATCTCTATTACACACTACAGGTCTGGGGCCACAGAAGATGCAAGTAATAAATGGTAAGCCTGGGCCATCAAGTCCAGAACCTGATTAAAACTTGCACAATGACTGCGCCTCTCCAGGTTCATGTTTTTCTTTTGTTTGTTTGTGAATAATTTTTAATTGATTTGGAGGTTTTTCGCGAGCTTCTTCCAACCCATTTCTAAAGCCACTGCTGTTATTAATGTGCAGAAAATGCTTTTGGCACTTACTTTTCTCTATCTCTATTTCACCTTTTCCATTTTTTTTATAGGCCCAAGTATCTGCAAAGGGATTAGCAGTCAAAATTAAACGTTGCATCCAAAGAAATTACAGGAGAGGAAGTTTATAGCGTTGAAGTATAAAATAAGGCCTTCAAACTGGCAATGTCTCATTTTTAAAGCCCTGCTTTATAAAGAACTAAAGCATGTAGTTAATGGAAGTATATTAGCAGATTTGATTCAGTGAAGAGCAGTTAGCTGGGACGCCAGCAGCTTTGTCCTTATGGACTGCAGCAGTTGAGTCCAGGAGGGACTCAGCAGTGACTGCACGAACAGGCTGCTGATGTGCCTGTGCCTGCAGCCCCTCCTTATCACTCGGGGCCCTGGGCTTTGGCACCTGCTTCAATCTCTGCTCAATGCTTCAATGTTTCCCCAGCTGGTGAGTCTCAGGCTAAGTGCTGGAGAGGTTCTGGAGATAATTCGATAGTTGCTATTGCTGATTTCTGCCAAGACTTTAACCTTCTTTTTTAAGCAGTTGTGCACAGTGTTAATGAGTCTCTGCAAATAGAATTCTGCATTAAATTGGCACTAGAGTTTGTGCCCTGGAGTTTGTTCAGATGCTAAACACAGCTGAAGAGAATCTGTGTTTTATTCTAAAATTTTAAGTACTCAAAGTTTCCTCTCTCCTTCAGCAGGTGTCACAGCAAGTCATTCCTCCTAAATGACCCTGTTAGTTTGAGTTAGAGACATTTAGTGTTATGACTCAGCCATTACAGGTTGTAACTTGATAATTCCCATCTCATTTTCCCTCCCATTCTGAGGTCAGCTGCTGGATGCAGTGACGGGGCTGAGTGAAATGTTGAAAGGAGCACTCTTAGAATGCCATAAGCTCTACAGGAGCTAGCTTTTTATCTACCAGGATTGCAAGCTAAACTAATAAGTCAGGTAAATTTTCACTGTAATGTACCCAACACTTCAAATATGTTCAGTATACCAGTCTTTATGGTATTTGTAAGAATAGACTCAAGTTACTAAGTAAGGTGCCTAGTATGATGTTTTCCTTCCATTCTTATAGCATTTCAAGCCTATTTTTCCATTTCATCTGATTACAGCTTTGTTTACTTCAGAATCAAAATATGCAAATACCCATGACACATCTTTACAATGAAATGAGAAATTACCAGAATTTTATTGCTTGTTTTCTCCTCTGCTCCTTCCTAGACAAAATCTGCCCTCAAATCATTTCTCTTATCTGGTTGGTATCAGCTGAGCTGACAAAGTAAAACCATCAAGATCAGAAAAAATTATGAAAGCTTAAGGAAATCTGAAATGTGCATGTTCTCTGGAAGAAAGACAAAGCACTTTTTCCAGATCACTGACAGAAGTGAGCATGTTCCGTATAGGTTTTGTTAAAAGGTATACTTAAGAAAAAGAAGCATCCATCTTGTCAATTTTATGGAAGGAATCCAAAGGATTTAAGTCAGAAAGCGGGGCACAAGGCAGGGATATGGAGTTCTAAATGTAGAATAATTTAAAAGACTTTGCAGGTTGGAAACCCAAAATGTGACAGGCCTGGTCCTCTGTTGCCTTCTGACTTCTGAGGATATTCATGGTTGTGTGGCAAGTGATATAACAGAGTACTGAGAGGGCAGGCTCTGCTGGGCAAAGTGGACTGAGGTAAATGCTTCCAAGGGGAGAGCAGAGTGAGGCATCCTCCCAGCCTCAGGGTTAAGGTGGAATGATCTGCTTCTGCTTCTATGGACCTGTGAAACTTGTTCAGTTCTGCCTTTAGTCACGCTGGGGGCTTTCTAGTGGCAAGCTGTCAGCTCTTGCCTTCTCCCATTTCCCTAGCAAGATGAGGGGGAAAGGGACATGACAATCTTGAGAACAGAGTGCTGGGAGAGTAGGGACTTCCTCAGTCTGCATTCCACCAGCAGCATCTGGAGCAGCTGAAGACAGAGCCTGCATGTTGGCCATCAACTCTGGGACTCCTTGGGCTACAAGTCTGGGACCCATTCAGCAGGTGGCTTTCCTCAGGAAGCAACACATACAGCACACCTTGTAGATAAGGTGCCCAGCTGGGGGAGAGAACTGGAGAGCCAGATTTCTGACTGCTGAAGGGATCCCCTGAAGGGGGCCAGAGGTGTGGGGTCAGCCCTGGCTTCTCCTGCTACCCAGGGTGCTGAGCAGCAGCTCCATCCCATGTCTTTCATCAATGTCCGCATGTATACCTGCATGGAGGGGGCAGCAGTCTTGCAGTGACACACTAACAGATCTCAGCGTTTGCTTGTGTCCATGTCAACGACTGGGTGAATAGCAAATGTTGGCTTTAACTCTTCCAAGGACACAGGAGACTTGTGAGCTTCTGGAAACAAAGGATCATATAACCCTCAGTGTAAAACAGGACAGTTTAATTTTCTGAAGCTGAACTAGGTAGGTGGAGAGATTAAATTATGGTCCATTTATTCACTCACCACCTAAGTCCCAGCATTTAAAAATATCTCTAGGTGACATAAAATTGAGTCTAGACTTTCTGTAAAATATTGATACAATTTTTCATTTCATGCTGTTTCAAGATTTCTGCATCAACAGGTCAAGCTAGGGGGGTTTTTTGTGCTGTATGTAGGCTAAAGTAGCAGTTGGATTTGTTACCTTACTTATTCTAAGTTAAGAGGATTTTGTAGTTGTATGTGTTTGAACTTTTTTTTTTTTAATTCAAATATTTTTTTACTTTGCACTTCCTCAGAAGTTAAGCTGACAAACAGCACAGTCTGGGCTCTTTCACTGGTCCTGGAAAGACAGTAAAAAGTTTCCCTTGAAGACTGTTAGATCTCTTCCTCCAGATTTTGGGTTGCTGAACTCAACTTGTACAGAAGGCAGGAGCTATACCACACTTGATAGACAGTATTTCCATTAACAGTTCAAAATAATATCTGAAACAACTGATAAATGACTGCCTTCTGGGGAGGGCGTGTGTATTATTTAAAGGCATTACCTGTTCTGATTTATAAGATGCGTAAGAACACCTCTCCTTTCTTCTGAGTGGAAGAGAAGGCTACGCTGCATCTCAAGTTTGCCATTACAGGATTTACATTGCAAAGGACTCACCTTCACTGTAGTGTGTCACATTAATTGCAAAAATATTTCCATGTTTCCGGCAAGGAGTTGTAAGGGGTAGGCAGGGAAAGGAGGCAAGGATTCCTATTACTAATGTTTTTATCATGTGTTCATTTTTTTGTATACTTAAAAATATGAACTTTTTAGAAGCTCAACAAAGAAGGATGTTGCAGGAGACACAGCACATAGAACTGCATTTTGGTAATTCATCAAAGCAATCAGTATACCAGTCCCAGGTTAATTTTTGCTTTGGTGTGATGTTGGCATAGGGTCACATCTGAGTCCAAATACAGGTTTTGAACTTCCACAAAGTTCAAAACAGATCTGGAATTTGCTTTTCATCACTCCTCACTGTTAATGTCAGAGCTATACTGCCTAGAAACCATGGCTAGTGGAGATGTAGGATGGATTGTTTGTCTGACTTTAAATGGCTGTTGCTACATTTCAACATAAAAAACACTAACATTTAAAATTACCTCTGAAATTTGCCCTCTCCTACTGACAGCAGACACCGACCAACACCAAAATGCTAGATTCTAGTGAAATTCAGATCTACATCTCAATCATGTGATGAGATGGGCTATGCAATCAGGTTTAGAGTACTCTTACAGTTGTAGCATGTTCTAGATACGTATTTTTGATAGGATCACAACTTGGATTGCTGTCTGACAGTCTGTATGAGAATGAAATTCAAAGATTTTCACTATCTATATATTTACAAGAGCAGTCATTTTTTTAAATAAAATAAAAGGTTCTATATTATTTCTGGCTTCCCCTATACAGACATTGAGACCCAATAAGTAAAAGTCTAGGGGAAGATGTGGTTATTAAACTGCATGGTGGCACATTATGTAGTTTTCTGTCTCTGAGATCACTGGGGATGCTGTATGAAAATGAGGTCTGTCAGAACATCAGGCACTCTTTCTCCCACTCTAATGCCTCATTCATATGGTGAGATTTATTTTTTTTCTGGTTTTGCTAAAGAATTAGTTATCCAGTTGATAAAGTTCATTTAAAAGCTTAGGCCTTCCCAGCAGAGTACCCAGCCTCTCAGATGCATAAAATCCTGCTTATCTTCTGTTGTTAAGCATCTTGGAGTATTGTCAGCCAGAGCAGGATAATGGTCCTTGTGGTCCTGACAAAACCCAGATCTTGCATCCAAAAATCTTTAAGGAATTCAAACAGTTAACAGGGTTAGTTTTTTCTTTCACCCTTCAGAGAGTTTTATTATCAGCAGAGACAAAACATAATTCTTGTGCAGTACAAGTCCTTGATTCTGAGAGGTTTATACATATTATTAGATTTCAGTGGAGCAGCTTGAGTATAAATTCAAGCAAGAATCTGTTACAGGACTGGAACTATTTTGAATAAGATCCATAGTACCCCTGGGATCCTTTGATGAAAGGTGTTGTTATCTCTATCACTCATATCAGATACATTGCTTTTATATGAATGCTGTAGTTGTAGTCAATTCATTTTCTAATGTTTGGGAAAAAATCATGCAAACCCTGGATGACCTGAAAAGAGGATCAACATATCACAGGTACTGCATGTAGATTCTTTCCTAGTACAGCTGGCTGACAGGTGTTTCATGGAGTTAAAGGTCATACATTCCTTTACATGCCAGGCTACATTTACGCATAGATCAGATATCTTTGACATCTGTATTCACGCACATTGTATAAAAGGTCTTCCCACTGACTGTTGCAGAGCTCAGAATTAGCTGGCTAGATAAATTTACACTCCCTGATTTTCCTTTAGTGCTGCCCACCACCACTAGCCATTATTATATTCTGATAGAATTGTCTAAACACTGTGTGATGGGTTTGATTTCTGGACCCTACTGAACAGCCAGGTTGTGACTGAGGAAGAACTACATTTCCCAGTATTCCATGCGATTTTCTACGTAAATCTGGAGGTATTAAATCAGGGAGTCAGACACTCCTCCCTCTCTTCTCTTCTTCTCTCTCTCTCCCGGGGCCGGGGAGCGTCTACTCTGCTGTCGGTCTGCTCGTGTGTAGGAGTCTGGGGCCTTGTAGACTCTCAGCGGCGCGGAGGTTGATTAATGAAGTCCTCCTATCTAAAAAGAGAGTGGTGATTTTCTCTCGTTAGCTTATATTGATCTGTTTCTGGATTCTTACTTCCCTTCGGGGCAGGGGGAGGTCTTTTGGGGGGGTCTCTGATTATGTATGTATGGTATTTTAGTTGCATATAAGTGTTAATACATGAGTATATAATCTTACAGCTTTGGTTTGCTTGTTTTCAGTATTTTCAGTCTGTCTTTCCTTCTCCCTTTCTCCCTTGGGCTCGTACAGGGGGGTGGGGGGAGGAGGAAAGACTGCTCTACTGTGAAGTTTTGGGTGCCCGGCAGGGGGGTTTCACTCAACCTTTCACACACTGGTAACTGATTTGTGGCCAGAGCAGGAGCATTGTGAAGTGGATAGGCTTGAACAAGGTAGTCTAAATAAAAATGCATCTAGTGCTTTCTCTGGGAGGCAGTGCAAAAATAATGATTGGGTTTCTCTGCATGCATTACAGAGATGGAAGGGAGTGCCTCTTGCAAATCTTTTCTCACTATATTCAAACTTTTTAGCCTTCTGAGAGCCCAAGACTGAGTCCAGTCCTGGGATAAATAACTTGCCTCAACTTGTGATCCCTGTTCTATTCTGCGTGTTGAACTTCACAATTAGTAAAATCATCATAGTAAAAAATCGTAGTAAAATCATTTGATAGGAACGGTTGGACTCGATGATCCGATGGGTCTCTTCCAGCTTGGTGATTCTATGATTCTATGATTCTATGATTCTATGATCAAGATGGACTTAAGCCTCTTAACATTCCTTGAAAAGCATCTCAGAGTTCTTTCCTTTATGTCAGTCACATTAGAAATGTATCTTTTCTTCAAAGGCTGAAGTCCCGAGCCTGCTCAGGACTGCATGTTTGATTTCAGTTGAATCAGGGCTTCACTCAAATTGGTCTATGCACTTGGTCTCTTCATGCATCACTTTCCCTGCAAACTACCTGAAGTACCCACTGTCTGAATGATGTAAGATGTCATTTTTCTGGGGAGTGTGGTGTATTTTGTATACATTTGTCTGATTTCCTCCTCATTTGTACTCAGACATCACTTACTTGTCTTCATTAGTGATTTTATATAGGGCTAAAGAGAAGCTGCATTTAACAGTGGCTAGGTGCCACCAATTTCTAGGCAATGAAGAACTCAACTGGAGGCTGAGGATTGGAGGCATTTCTCAAAGCTAGTGTTCTATGCTCTCACATAGCCAAGGGACAGAAGCAGCTATTTCTACAGCATAACTCAACTGTGTTTGTTCAGTTTCTGCCTTAGGAGGAGATAAATCTAGAAATGTTCATTTCTTTCCTTGACTTAAAAAGGGGCTTAGCCAAAGAGTTCAGATACAAGTACATGTTTTGTAGACCTGCAATTTGGGTGGACAAAGCCCAGCTCATGTGCTGAGCAGAAACAAAGCTCCTTCTATCAATTAGTGACCACTCTAAAAACTCTTGATATCATGCTAGAATAAATATCGTGTCTCAATATTGGGGGACAAGACAAGAGGGAATGGCCTCAAGCTGCACCAGAGGAGGTTCAGGTTGGACATCAGAAAAAAAATTTTCACAGAAAGGGCCACTGAGCACTGGAACAGGCTGCCCAGGGAGGTGTTTGAGTCACCATCCCCAGAGGTATTTAAAAGATGGATGGATGAGGTGTTGAGGGGCATGGTTTAGTGGTTGACAGGAATGCTTGGACTCGATGATCCTGGAGGTCTTTTCCAACCTACTGATTCTGTAATATTGGGCTGTAGAGGCAAGTAAGGATAAGCAGTGCAAAAATGTCATAAACCTACAAACCTGAACAGCTCTATGGACAGACAACTATGTAACTGTATTAAAAATGATTACTTCAATACATGTTAATAACCTAGTCATTCTTAATTAACCTACTACTATAACTGTGTCTACATAACTGAAACAGTAAATGCTAGGTATTTTATCTGTGGTTCTGCTATGGGATGTGGGAGGCTATGAATCTGGAGCACTTGTCATACATCTCAGTGAGAGCAAATAAAATATCTTTTGGATCTAAGTTAGAAAATAAATGTATCTCTAGTGCACTGAGCTCTGTCTGTAAAAGTGTATTGGGATAGATTTGACTGTAACAATGAAATTTTTAAGAAACATTCTGAAATAGGAAACAGCTTCCTATACCCACGCGCTGTATTTTAAGGGTCAAAAGTGAGCTCTGAGAGCAGTAGCAATCTGCCTTTGTGTTGAACTGCAATTGGTACATGTCCTCATTAGAAGGAAAAGTGATCCACCTGAAGCAGGATGTCAATTTTACAATTTTGCTTTTTCCCCACTTACTCTTCTCTGTTCAGAGTGGGTGCTGCTTTTTTTATTGTCAAAGTCCCTCAGGATAATAGTTTATAAGAAACTTCATGCAAGTTTAAAGCCAATTAGAGTCTTTTTTTTGCTGCTGATACTTACACAAGGCAGGTTTTTTAATTATTTAAAATCTCCTTTTTACCAGCAATGACTTGGCTTCATTTTCTTCTTCAGCCATTTGGTTTTGTTGCCCCACTAAAACCCCAGTATTGCAAGATCTTAGGTTCGTTGTTTTTTTTTTTTTTTTTCCTGAGGGACACACTAAGGACAGCTCAGCAACTTGAAAAAAAAAAAACGTACTTATCAGATCATCTTCCCCTTCTGACTCTGAGTGAATAAAAGAAAACCTACAAGGACATTTAATTTTGGCACTTAATGGCATGCCAGGACGAGATGCATATCTGGTAAAGTAGGATCAAGGGGATGGATCTCAAAAAAATGAAGGTTGTTTTGATGTTCCTTTTGCAAAATATCACACAATAACAATAGGGACCAGTAGAGAAGCAGTATCATTTTTGGCAGGAAAATGAAAACAGAGTTCATTGCAATCAAATTACTCCAGTTGAGGGCTTAATAAAGACTCCCCTGTACTGTTGGATCTTGCTATAAGTAAGTAGGTGGTGGTGACTTGGGGTCCAAATTATTTTTTACATGCAAAATGTCTTTGGACATCAGGAGGAAAGTTTGAATAGGTTTAAATTAAAAAAATAAAAGTATGCTGTATTCAAGTTAAGACTTCAAATACATGATTTTTTAAAAAAAATATATAAGAAGGTCTAGCCATAAACATGTTTTGGATGGCTGTGGTTACACAGCTTGCACCTAAAGTTTTATACTTTTAATATTTATTTATTTGTGTCACAAGATCATTAATATTTTGTGCTGCAATATGATCACTTCCCTTCTCCCTTCTCGCTCATTACAGCACCTAAAAGCATCTGCATTTGAAAAAACTCAGAACAGTGATACTTAACTGATTTACTCCAGTTCTGAGAAGCAGTGTCTACACAAGAAAGGCTTCATAATAACCAAGAATCATGTTGGCTTCAACCCTTTCGCTTGTGGATTGTCTCCTAGAAGTTTCTACTTCCAGATACTGTGTTTTCTAGAAGCATTCATTATGTAGAAGTACTCATTATGAGAAGTGTAAGCAATAGCACACAGAGCATTTACCCCAGAGCTCTAGCTCATCTCCTTGGCACAAGCATTACAAAAAAGCTGTGCTGTGATCACAGCTAGTGCCTCTCTCAAAACAATTCAAGAAGGACTTGGACTTTCCCTTTCTGTGTGATGCTAGAAGCAGGTTGGTTCTCCTGGTTCCAGAAGGGTTGGATCCAGAGGCTTTCCCAGGCAGCTGCCAGGCTTTCTCACAGACTCTTCAGTCAACAAAACTATTTGAAATATATGCTCTTCATGGGGGCTGCCCACAGCAATGCACAGCATTGTCTGGCCCCTGCTGCTCTGGGGTCACTGACAAAGCACTACAGCTCCTGTGCCATAGGCAAGGTCTCCTTGTCAGTGACCATGGGACCTGCAGGTCCATCTCTCTGCACCCATGGTAGAGGTTGCATTACATTGGTGCTTATGGGGAGCTCTTTCAGGTCATTTGTGTTTCGGGATTGCAACCATACCAGCACAACCTACTTGTTAAATCCTAATGGCAGCTATTCCTCTCAGCACTGCTCTTGTATCTTTTCAGAGTCATGGTATGAAACATCAGTGTGTTGAGTTTAGGTACAGTTAACACCATCAGGAAGGTCACGTAGTAAACTAAATCCAGAAATGCACTGGTGTTAGCTTTATTTCTAACCTCGAGTACAGCCTGTTGGATTGTGTTTGTTGGGGGGGTTGTCCTAGGTGTTTTAGGTGAAAGCAAAGGGCTGAGCAGGAGTTAGATCACAGCCCTGTTCAGTTGTCCTGGGAGGACAAACTGACTTTCCAAGAGGGACAAGACTGGGGAAGGCAGCTGCCTGACTGGGACAGGGTAACCCTGCCCCAACATCTTTCTGCAGTCTGTTGGTAAAGATGTATGATAATATGTTGCTGTAGAAGAAGGTAGCTTGTTGTAGCTGATGTTCTTGGCCAGAGAATAAAACCATTCTGCCTATCAAAGAAGTCCTCTCAAGCATGAGCCTTGTGACCTCCTAAAAAGGGACAATGTTCCTTACAGCTGCTGTTTCATTTGGGTAGTTAAATTCCAAATGAAAGTAAACTACTGGAGGGGAGCAGAAAATCTGGAGTATGTCCAGGTAAATATTGGCATGTAATAACTACAAGTGAGCCTGTGTTTCCTTCTCAGGGAATGGTTCACAAATTTCATGTGCAGGCTTTACCTTACCCACAGCTTAAGTGCAGCTGTCACAGGGGAAATATGGAGGTTATTTAATACTACCCAGCAATGACACAAAACAGCTTAGGGCAGGAAGAGAAAAGCAACACCATATTAAATTAAAACTGCAAAAAGCAAGACTCAGGGAGGAAGAATGTAATTATCCAACCTGGACTGTGGCTAAAGCACTGATGCTAATGCCTTTATAATTTAAAAAAAACCCAAAAACCCATAACAAAACAACAGAAAAAAATGCTACAAGAGGCATCAAAATCACAAAGAGATGAGATCTTCCTTTCAGTCTCTCTTCTGAAAGAAGGCAAGTCAGGTAGCACAGTGCTTCTTAGCGCTATGCCAGGGTATTGATTCAGTACCTACTGAGAAGGAAGAAGGCCACATACTGGAGATTATGCATAATTAAAGCTAAAAAATGAGGTGTTTTCATTGTGAAGTATAGAGTTCTCATAGCAGTGTTTCCCCAGGAATACACCATTGGAAAAAGAAATAGTTTGCAATTCACCTCCAAGGAGTTTTGCAAAGGTCAACCCCTAGAGCCAGCTGAATGCATTATTTAGGGACTTTACCATTTTAATAATGAATATTTAATTTGATTTGTTTTTACAATCAGCTATTTCAGTTCATGCTGAAAGGAAGTATCACTAAATCCCCATTTTTACTGTGGTACATAGTTAGACAGAAGCAGCCAAAGGAAGCAAATATAACCAGTGGTCCTTGATTTTTAGCAGCTTCTAATTCCTATGTGTTCCTTAGGTAACTTACACCCTCAGTGTGACTCTAGACTATAACAGAAATCAGGATCCTTGTGATTGCCCAAGTTACAGTATCTTTCTGCAGACTTAGTCTATATTACACCATGAGGTCCTAAAGATACAGCATCAAGTACTTTCAAGGTTCCTTGGGCATATGGGAATAGGGAAAGAACTTAAGGCAGAGGTGCCCTGGTGCATGGGGTTTGCATCTTCTGTGCAAACTAGAGACAAACAGATGGGAAATGACCCATATTTTTTTCATGGTTATGACTTTAGCAACAGAACCAGATTCAACCTGGATATAGTCTCCTACACTTTACAGAATGAGTGTCTCCCTACAGGAAAATCCTGAGATTTCACCTCAGTCAGATGTTCCCTTGTTAATACAGAAATCTTCTGACACCTTAGGGTCTCTGCTGTGCACAAGCTCTTTCAGTAAACCTGTGCCAGCTAGTTACCCAAATATGAACTTTGCCAGTCTATTGTGGTGTTTTGCTGAAAGGGTAGATCAAGAGTTTTATGAAAACAGATTTGTTTTGTAAAACAGATACAGAAGGTATGGATAGCTTATGTGGAAGTTACACATTGGCAGGTTCAAAAACATGGGTGCTATGAATCTCAATTTTTTTGTGCATTTATTTATTACTAGGATATCTTAGCTTTCCTGTGTGCACGCTAAATGATTTGTAAGATCCATATTGCAGAGCAGAGCCTACCTTTTATGAATAAATACTATTAAGCATTTATAAAATGATCTAGGTATTTTAAGTCTTCGTGGGCAGCAGTTTCTGCTGCTTTTCATAAAATATGCCCTTTAGAGCTGTGTGTTCACCAATATGATTGTTATGGGTATCTGTAGTAAGTTGGAACATTTTAGATTCATAAATTATACAAAAGCATTATTATGTGGAGGTTATATTTGCTCCCCAGTTACAGCTGAGACTTACTTTCCATCATAAACTCAATAAACATAGCCCCCTTTGTATTATCAAAAAAACCTCTTTGCACTTCAAGCTCTGTGTAAGTGGTCTTGGACATTTTTGCCAAATTTTAATGATTTCTGACAAAACACTTTTCAAGAAACAGGACTTAAAATGGCTTATGTTTTTAAATGCTCTTCCAAGATCTTTTTCTTCACATTTTAATCTAAAATGGAGTTCTAAAATATTCTGTGGGGCTGACTGAAAAGGGTTTAGTTTGAACAGCTCTGAAAGAAGATAGATATTGAATGACTCCGAGAACTCTGTGCTGTTGCTGGCAAAGGAAGGCTAGCATTTCTGCCTGTCCTTTGAGGAATGTTAAGAAAGATGTAAATAATGACTATAGCTGAAAATACACAGAAGATATTTTCCAGACTCCTGTTATACAAGTTGGCAGTGATGAGACCACAGAGAAAAGTACAAAAGCCATCAAAAGTGGTTTCAGGGCACTGATGCAACTGGTTCAAGAGTCGGGAGAATAGGTAGCATTTTCCTCAATGCTATCATTGGCAGGGAAGAAGACTGAAATGAATTAGAAAAACTCATGTGATTAACACGTTGCTCAGGGCCTGGTATCATTGGTGGAATTTTGGATTTTCGATCATAAGGAGGTTTACATGTCACCAGGCCTGCTGGTGACAGTGTTCAGCTGTCATGGTTTAGTAGGCATAGTGGTGCTGGGCTGACAGTTGGACTGCATGATCTTAGAAATCTTTTTCAACCTTAATGATTCTATAAACTAATCAATCTTGCTCTACAGACAGACAGTCATCCTTTATTAATGAGCAGGAAATGTTAGAATGCCCTTCTCTTAATCATGTACTGCTTTCACTAATTCCAGTCTTCTTAGTGATTATACTACAAACTAGAAAAAGATGTACTCTAAATTTCTTATTAGACAAACAGCATACTGCATGTAGTCTTCATTAAGATCCCATATGCCGCCAATTATGCAAGCATCATTAAACAATGAGTGAACACATCTAGATTTGTAACTCTTCTTGGCCAATATCATGCAATTACAGCATGTGTATAAAGAGAAAAATTATGAACTGATGCTGTAACATCACCATTAGCACCGGAGAAATGCATGTGCAAAGTGAGTCAAGATCCCTTTTGCACGCTGTCATTGTTCTGTTCAGAGCTTGGATGTGCAAGGAGGGGTTTTCTGACAAAGACAAAAAGGAAGCTTTGGTTCCTATGAGTTGAGATAACATAGCTGGCAGTGGGTACCACCCCCATCCTCTGAATGCCTCTACCATGGAGCTGTTTTGCTACGCCCGAAGAGCTTGCGGTGAGTTCCACTGCTATTCGCCTTTTTGCATCCTGCATTAGTACACAAAGGGTTGCTAGTACCAAATGACCCTTGTCCTTGTTTGACTGCAGAGCTCAGCAGGTTCCATCAAAGGCATCCAGGGGGGACTAGCTTTGAACCATCCCCATCCACTCATTTTGGTGTGTGTGCTAGCAGCAACGTGGCCCCTGAACTACTGAAGCTATTCTATAAAGCTCTATCAGAAAAGATGATGACAACAAATGATCTAAAATTGGTACAGTGGGTTTGCTGGAGAGGATTTTTCATATGTAAGTTTGTTTTTTTAAAGAAGAAAGCAAGCTTTTTCACATAAAGTACTCAATGAAAAACTGCCACATTGTACTGAACAGGTGCATCATGGAAAAGAAATGAAGGTACAGACACTTCATACTTAGAAATGATTGGGTTGTTTTTAAATGTAAATTTAGCAACTAACTTTGTGATCCATCTCAGAACTAAAACATTATTTCCACTCTATCTAATCATGCCACAGAAATATTTTGAAATTTATAACTCTTCAATTAGAGATCATCTAGCCTCAACGTCCTTATTTCTTAATATGTTTGAGTCCAAAATAGCTTTGAACAAAAGTGAAAAACTGAGGCTGAAGCACAAGAATGAAGGCAAGAAATGTTTTCTACTGATGATCTTTCAGAAGACACCAGATGGATCACCTCCCAGCTTCTCAGTGAAACATAGAATTATGGAATAGTTTGGGTTGGAAGGGACCTTAAAGTCCATCCAGTTCCAATCCTCCTGCCATGGGCAGGGACAGCTCCCACTGGATGAGGTTGCACATCCAGCCTGACCCCATCTGCAACAATGGGGCAGCTAAGACTTCCCTGGGCAACCTGTTCCAGTGCCCCACAGTAAAAACTTTCTTCCTAATATCTCATCTAAATCTATCATCTCTTTAGTACGTACTTATCCTCACCATTCTCATAACCACACCAGAATTATCAAGGTTAATCCCTACCCAAAAAATCACCGTGATTCAGCTAAAATCCTCACTTATGTAGGGATGAAAACACTACCTTTTAGCTGAGGCTTGGGATTTTGCTATTACTGTTGTTTTAATACATCACATTTTCAGATCATATGGTGATGAGGAATCCAAAAAAGCCAAAGAGGCCAGGTACTAGGTAGTATTCAGACTGGTATTTTATCCAATTTTATTCAGTCTGTTTCAAGAGTGGTAGACCAAGGTAACAAATAGTACTGACTTCAGCTCAACCCACTCTAGTGAAATGGAAGTTGTACTCCAATATTCACAAAAAATCCCTCCTAGTCTACTTTCTGATATTTTCTTTTTATAACCAGCAAAAATGTAAAGGGTTTCTATTGTCTTATTTTCCCAAATAGAACAATACTTAAGAAAATATCCATTTTCTGCTTACTCTTTTACTGAATGTTTTTCCCAAGTACTGTGTAATCATTAAGTGAGCTTTAATTTAACAAGTGTGCTGCTCTTAGCACATTTCTGCTTATGTAGTAGTAAATTAACTATAACATATTATAACCATTCTCCATCATTTAGCAATAAGTGAGACTTCCCATAAATATCTTCAAAACTGAACCAAGGTGCTTTTATGGCACTTGCTCACCACTCATTCTCATTTATGATCACAGGTGAAACAGTATCAATTTCAAAGAAAAAGATTATTTTTCAAGCTGAGATTGAAAATTCCAGTTCATTTGGTTTCTGGGAAGGAAATTGCACTGCTTGAGATATGTCTCACCTGGCCACTTCTGGAAGATGAGCAATGCTTTGATAACAGGGGTGGGAACACTTCAGCAGCCTAAGTGAATTTGCTGGTTCAATGAGGCATCACCATGTTTTCAAAGTGATTTCTTTCAGTGTCTTATAGTTTCATGCATTTAGATCACAAATTTTGCTTTGGTAGTAATCAACAGCTGGTTTCTGAATGACTGTGCTGCTAGGGGCCAAATCCCAGAAATACAGCAACCAAGCTCAGACCCTGATATTTAGAGGAGCTCTCACCTTTTTTATCTTCAGTAACCTGAGTTCTTATGATAACCCAGGCTTCTATGATTCTGCCTACAGGGGGGAGAACTCCTGGGAAAGACTGTCCTTATGTGACACTTTTCTCTGTCTGCTGTCTGTACAGATAGGGAATCACTGTGATTAATTAGAACAGCTACTAAAGTAATTTCTTGAGACTAATGATGTTATTCAACTTGAATATTGTTTTCCCCAGGGCTTTACCATGATCCTTTAAGACTGCGCACTTTGAAGGGAAAAAAAATGGATCTGGCACTTACATTTACAGTAGGCTGACGTTGGTTTGCTGCCAAGGAGGCAACAGCTGAGGGATCTCAGCCATCAAACCTTGGTGCTAGCCTTGTAAGAAATTACTTCAATGGGGACATGGAATAACTCTGTCCATTTTGTCCTCAGAAGTTATAGAAATGCCATCCCAAGTTAAGTTAAATCAGAGATTTCTCATGTAGGCACATGACACTTCAGAATCAGATTGATGCCATCAGCTTGTTTCATTTTTAACAGCCTGAAGCAAAATCTGACAGAATGAAAATTTTGGTTATAAAAAACCTGATCTGGCCTCACCCTCTAATTGCCCGCAGTGTGTCACAGACCTCTTCATGTACCCTATCCTTTCCCTGAAGTTTTCTATATTGTTGGTTTTGGGGGGAGGGCTTAAGGGCAAAAATAAACACAAAATGAAAAATAAATGTTATTCTCCTGCCCTCAGCAAAAAGAACTTGTGCTTGCATTTTCATATAGTGAAGTTTGCATTTGAAAGTTTAACCATAATGGTCCCTCGACAGTATTATTGCTTAGAAATTATCTGATTCCTTGGCATCTTGTTTTCTCCCAGTTTGTGGGGATTTAGGTCTATAGCAGGTAACAAATTAGCTAGAAGTGGCTAGCGGAATTTGAGTTGCATAGGGATATCAAAGTAATTACACATGAAGTGTATACTCCTTTTTTTCCAATAAGTCCATATGTTGTTTTAAATATACAGCGTGATGGCATTAGATAGCTAAAAATCCTTGATTTCTCTCAGTAGCTTTAACTGAACTGTGAGACAGAATTACTCCTCTGGAAGCAAACTGCCTATTTCTACTTGGCATAAGGATGTACACCAATCCACTCAGGCAAAGGCAGGAGCCAGACAGAATGGGATTTTGACCAATATTTTACACAGTACTACTTTTTAAGGTGTAGAAACTTCTCTCTTCCTTCATAGACATAATCAAAAAAGATTTCTCTCATTTGGAATTTGTGATTTTTTTTTTTTACAGAGGGACTTTTGGAAATGGCCCAAAAGAAATATCGCTATATTTAGAATCTGGATTTCTATCTAGGTGATTTGTATGTACCGCTGTTTTACTGTGGCCACTCTTCTCCTAGAGGATTTTTTTTTTGTCAATCCACATTATTTAGATTTTTTCTTATTTCAGTTCTTATGCTATTCTGAATACTGAGAGAAATATTTGCAATGCATCTTATGTTTTCAAATTTAAATGTTTTCCATTTTTAAACAGTACTCCTTAGAGTCTGTAGAGAAAATTATACAAGGTCCCTCACGATGAACATAAGACTGTGCCTGTAACTGGTTTTATTTAACAAATCAAGAAAATAACTATGATCACCTTCAAAATCATTCCCTTCTGAGCTGACACACAGCTGCATACAATGCTGTCAATGTTCAAAGCAATGCTGCAGGTCATTTTCTGAAAGTCTGTTGAGGATCTCCATCTTTTTTGCTTTGCCATCTACCAAAAAAAAATGGATTCCTTTAAGCACAGACTTGATTTTTGGGAAGGAGAAATCACAGGAAGCCAGGTCTGGCAAACAGGGTGGGTCCTCAAGCACAGTGACATTTTTAGCTAAAAACTGTTTCACAGACAAAGTGCTGTGGGCTGATGTGTTGTCTTGATGTTAGCTCACTGTTCACTCTTGCACAATGGCATTTCCTGACTGAGGGTAAGAAAACGTCTCTATTTGAACACACATCCTCTTGTACTGAGTGAATTGATTGAGCTGTCTTGTCTCACTGTGACAGGTTAGAATACATTCTATAGTCATCTTCATTGCTCCCCTCCCACTCTTAGATGCTGAGCTATAGGGTTATTCTTGGGATTTTTTTTGTGTCAGACTATGTATGTGAGCAAGTCTAATAGAAGTTATTTTAATCCTGTACATCCATACACCAATCTTGTTCTCAGCTCAGGTGATGTCCCTGTTTATTGTCTTGCTCCAGAGTATTAAGCTATGGTCAGACTTTCAGTGTGAAGACCTCAAGGAAATAGGTATTGGTCAACAGAGTCTTGATCAATGTGTACTGTGTTCATACAGCTGTCCTTAAATTTTAAAAAGAGCAAATTATTTAAGGCGAGATAATACCTATGCTATGGGCAAACTTCCCTCAGTAGTGATGTTTGGTTTACAATATTTTGAGAACATTTGTTTCCCTCTAAGTGTTTTCATTGACAGCCAGATGTCAGGGAGTGCTGGAAGCAGATAGCCAAGAGTAATTAGGGGTATCGTGGTGATAGCCTGTGTTATGACTCTGATTGTAAAAATATGTAAAATTTTCATCAGATATGGAAATTAAAAGCATGCTGGATAAATTATGAAAAGAAAAATGGAAAGTGCCTGAGTATTTCAACACCTTAATTAAAAGGAGAAAAAAAAAAGTGGATCAAAAGAAGACTAAAAAGCGAGTAGTGTCAGCTGTTTTTTCATCAAATATTAACTGGATCCTGAGGATTTTCATTAACCAGATGAAAATATTTGGCTTATTTATCAGAATGCAGAGACTTTCATTGAAATGATAGTCTTGTATACAATCCTTACGGAATGGTATATATCAGAGACGTTGAAACTAGGGAACCAATTGAAGCCTTACATTTGGCTGTGATCCTAGAAGCCCTGGCAGTATGTGCTCAACTCTTCACACTATGTTTCTGCAGCACTTCATTGGGAACTGGGCCTTTGACTGTAAACGCATGTTTCCAGGGCCTTTGATTCCTTGTGTGCTCCATGTGGCTGCTATCACTTTACAAATAAAGAAAAATTGAAATTGGTTTATGAACTATTATTATTAGAACCAAGTTCTGCTATTAGCTAGGTTTAAATGTTTTCATATATTCCACACCTCTGTTGCCCTTCGAGATTTTTAACTGTTGTTTTCTTGTACATTAATAATTTCCTTGTATAATTGTTCCCAAAAGAATGAGCTGAAAGAATTATGAATTAATTTGCATCTTTTAATGTACTAATAAACTTTCCAAGAAGAAAATTTCACTCCATCCAGATGGAAACCAATCACTTTAAACCAATGCTTACTGAATTTTAAAGAGGGGTTTTTTTCCCACTAAGTTGCAGAAGAACAGTGCCTCTGCATGTTAAAAGTAATTAAAAAGCACAAACAGCAATTTTAGAAAAAGTCTTGGGTCATCTTTTGCTGCAGTATAGAATTCAGGGGCATTTTGGAAAATCAGTATTCATTGTATTTAAACAAAATGGATAGCAATTTCTAGGAGGTTGAGAGGTCTCATGCTGCAAATGTAGAATTCACTATTTCATTGAAAAATATTTTTTAACTGTTTAAGCTTTTTTTTTACTGCCTGATGAAAATAAATAATTCATGCAATAGACTCTAAAACACAGATCAAGAAAAAGAAATGTCCTTTTATGTAGAATTAATTCAAATAGAATCTTCAGTGAACAAAATGTTCTATCTTATGTATTCATTTACAGCTGCACAATGTCAGGTCCTTGTTCACCATAGCACTCATCCTCATTTATAGCTGAGCACTTGAGTAACCAAAGCACTACTCCTGAGAAACTAAAGCAGCAGTTCTGAGCATGTACTTTAAGCCAAATACATCTGAGTGATGTTGCAAGTAGAACCAATTTGCCAAACTGGGGATTTGACATCCAAGTTCATCGGCCTTCATGTATTTTTAATTCATTTAAATTTAGGAATAGAATGAATACTCTAGCCTTCATTTTCCAAATGAGATGTAAAATACATAAATAATGGAAAATATAAGACTTGATATCCAACTTCCAGTTTTTGTAGTTTACTTTAGTAGTTGATGAAATTTAGCATTAATATTTGGCAAGGCAAAAAGATCTGTTTAAATGGCCACAGATTGCCTAGGCCAGAATGAATCCCACAATATGTTTTGAAAGAAAATGAAAATGCTCTTTAGTATCAAAATCCTTGTTGAATATCTGAAAAAAAATAAATTAAAAAAAAAAGGCAAGCAGGCTTCTTACTAAGATAATAAAGGGAGCAATTGCAACTGCCTTTGACCAAGAGTTGATTACAATTCACAGCTGGTATGGGAGAGGGAACAGATGGGGGAAGAGATCGAGGAAGGTCAGAGAGAAAGTAAGGGTAAAACACAGAAGGCTTGAAAGCAGACTGAAGAGTGTTAGAACTGTGACCAAGGTGAAGCTTGAGGGGGCACATCAGAAGTAGTGAAAAAAAAGGCCTGGGCACTTGCAGTGACCAGGAAAAGACCCAGAATAAATAAGGGGAAATGGCTGTACTAGTTCAAACAAGGGAGTCCCGCTAAGGTGGCTGTAGCAAAGGTAGTTGCATCTTTTCCCTAGGGAAACATCCAGATTAGAGACATGAGTTCATCAAGGTTATTGGTATGGCTGCAGGGAATCCAACTTACAAAAAAAGTTGAATACAGCTTAGGTGTTGTTTCCTTTCAGATTATATATATATTTTTATTTATATATATATATATATATAAAAGTAATTTCTTTAAAATAAGGCCTAAATATGAATAATCTTCCTCCAGTCCTTGACGAGCAACCTGGTATGTGTACTGAAAGCATTGTTTCTCACAGAAAGTACTGACAACAGGCAATACACCCCTAGCAGCATCAAAACACACACTGAAAACAAAAATGCTGGTTTTGTTCTTTGAGATGCATTGCTTTGTTTTCCAAGCTGTTTTAGAGGCTGCAAGCAGGTATACTGTTTGGGGTTTTTTAAATGATTTTTTAATACAAATGTATATATATATTCATTTTTTTAATGTCTACAGTAACCATAGAATGCTGACGGGTTTTGCTGTACTCAAACCACCATACTTTACACACAGAAGAAAAACCCCATCTCTTAAACAAACCAGAAAATGTTATTTTACACCAGAAGTGCCTGCCAGAAGGCATTAATTTTAATCTAGAAAGGTAGATAAAATCATAGAATCCCAGAATCATAGAAGGGTTTGGGTTGGAAGAGGCCTTAAAGGCCATCCAGTTCCAACCTCTCTGCCATGTGCAGGGACACCTCCCACTGGATCAGGCTGCTGATAAGCCTCATCCAAGCTGGCCTTGAACACCTTCAGGGACTGAGTAGCCACAACTTCCCTGGGCAACCTGTTCCAGTGCCTCACCACCCTCACAGAAAAATAAATGTGAAACTCCTTATAGCTTGTTATAACAGTGCATTGGAATTTTCCTCATAAATACACACAATTTTTTTCTCCAATTCCAGATAAAATATTACTCCATTGCAGGTAAATACATATTCAAATCCTCAAAATAATCAAGCCGCAGCCCAAATTTCAGTACAACACTTTTTAAAGCTAACAAGGTGTTAACTTTGTAACAGAAATTAATAGAGACATTAACCTAAGTGCCAATATAGTTCAGTACTACCATAATGAAACAACTGTTGTTTCTGGCTGAATAAACCAAGACCAAAAAAATTATCACACCTGTAGAAAACAGTGATGCTGCTTCACTTTTGACACATCCCAGCCTGTTCTTGCTGCTCAGTTTCCTATATGGAAGGAGCTACATTCAAATATCTTGTTTAATGGTGGGTTTTCTTCTTGCCAGGCTCTGAGAAAGACATCAGTACTGTCTCCACAAATTGCCTCAATGCTGCACTGTTTTATGATATCTCATCAAAAATAAGAACATGATGCTCAATTAATATACATCTGCCACATGGATAGCAGGAAACAAATATTTAAGTCCAGAAGCCCCCTGTAATCTGCTGGGAGAGATATCTGGAGTCAGCACATTCAGGAAACTTCCAAAATATTTTTCTTCAGCTCTAATTTGAGTAACTTCAATGACAAAGTTTATCCTAAGGAGAAATTGTGTCAACCACAGATTGATTGATTTTCTGCTGATGAACACAGCCATGTGAATAAATGACAGGTGTGTCTTCTTCCACAGGATGATGCTAGAGCTGCCTTCTCCTGTCACTAGAAATCCTTCAGAAGAGTTTGTCTTCTCCTTTACTCCATGCCATCAGGTATCTAGACACATTGATAAGATCCCCTAAGCCCTCTCTTCTCCACGTTGAACAGTCCCACCTTTTCCAGTCTGTCCTCATGTGAAAGAAGCTCCAGTCACTTAATCACATTTGTGGCCCTTTGCTGGACTTTCTCCAGCATGCCTGTATCTTTCTTGCACTGGGGATCCCAACACTGGACACAGCACTCCTGGTGTGACTTCACCAGTGCGGAGCAGAGGGAAAGGATCACCTCCCATGACTACTGGCAACACACTGTTTAATGCAGCCCATGATACTGCCAGTTGCCTTTGCAGAGAGGCCACATTGGAACATCATGTTCAACTTTGTACCCACCAGGAGCACCGAGGCCTTTCCTGACCACTCACTTCACAGCTGGCCCTGTGCTGGTGGAAGGGCTGCTTCCTCCCCGGGTGCCTGGCTTTGCACTCCTTTGTGTTGAATAGCATAACATACTTGTTTGCTCAATTCTCCAGTCAATCAACATTCCAGCGCAGCCATCTGGTGTATCACTCACCCCTCCAAGTACTGTATACTCTGCAAACCTGAGGGTGCACTTTGTCTCACCATCCAGGTGATTAACAAAGACGCTAAACTGTACTGGACCCAGACACAGGTGTTGGATGCATGGGCATTTCAACAAAATGCCATAAACAGCGCACCAGAGTTAGAAAGCAAATTTCTTATGTCTGCATTTGGCTGTCATCTCACCCAGCTTCACTTTCATGCCGTTATTCATGCTGTTGTCAGCATGAGCTTGAGCTACTGCAAAAGTGCAGCCAGCTGCTTTGAAGCTCTGCACTAATAAATACCAGGTGCCACAGTGACTGAAGCTACTGCCTTTTCATTGGAGAGGCATGGTCATCTCACAGCGCTGCCACCAGAGAGGACCTAGCATGCTGGTTTTAACTGAAAAACTATTAGGTGCTTTGGGACTTCCTTATGTAAGAGGCCACTGTTTCCCATTCACACACCAATCTCACTAGCTGGAGCATTCATGTGTGCTGACGATCTAGAAGAAAGGAGTATCTGCTGGCAGGCAAGTTTCCGTGGAAAAGCCTCAACAGGGCTGGATTTGAGTTCCTTGTGGCACAACAATGCATTAAGAAATAAATAAGGACAGAGTTGGATTGAGATATTATTTGAAAGTCATGAGAGAATTTTTTACATGATCATGCTGTAATGAAAGAGGTAAGTTTGATTCTTGACATAAATTATGAATATTAATAGTTAAACTATAAACTTCAATATAATTATAATGAATCCTTTAGTACCTTACAATTATAGAATGTTACAAACTCTGAAATAAACACCAGAAGCCTCTAAAGAAGTAACATATTTGTGGCCTGAAACTGGCATTTTTTTCTTCCATTGTAGGAGACCTCAGGGCAATAGACTTCAAAGCTCTGGATTTTCATTTATTCTGAAGGCAAGCAAACAAGCATCAGAGTAAGAATCAGACCTTGAATCTTATTAGACTGGGCCCCCTCTGATGGAATTTCTGCCCTTCCATCATGTGTCCTTCTGCTTCATTCTTATTCAAATTCTCCAAGATCATATATGCTAGCACACTTTTAGACTTCTCCCACATCCAATCTCTCTTATCTGACTTTCAGTTTGCAAACTAGAAGTTCACTGTATTTCCTTTCTTATAGTTTCAACATAGAGGCTCCAAGATACAGAAAGGCTAATCTTACAATCCCCAGAAGTGTATCTGTAACTCTCACACTATTTCTGAACTTAATTCTATATTCAACACTTCTTTGTTGTTGTTGTTGTTGTTGTTAGATGTGCCTTTGATCCTGCTCAAGGCTCTCACAGTCTGTTTTACTTGGCTGCAAAGAACCATGCCCACACATAGCATTAAGGCTGGAAAACTACAGAGCTGTAGCTGGAGTGGGAAGGAAAGGGACTGCCAAAAGAGGAGTACTCTGGAGAATACTGTGTTTCTCTGTAATGTCTGGCTCACGGCTCAAAGTAGGGTTAGGATTAGCACTAAAAAGAAGTCTTGAAATGTAGCTGGGGTGGGACTGAAACAGGGCTGGCAAAGATGCTGCCAAAAGTTTTCTCCTTCTAATATTATGGGTCTGGATTAGCTGTGTCATGAGCCTTTGGCTCAGTTTAGGATTAGGTTGGGTGGAAGAGAAAAGCCAGAGTTCAAATTGGAAGTTAGCTGCCAAAGGAACTGCAGGGCTGCAAAACCAGTATCAAAAAATCAATACCAAAACCAGTATAAAAAAAATCAATAGTCCTGGGAAGTGCTGCTGTGTATTCCCTAGGCCTCAGTTTAGGGTTACGATTAAGCTTGGAAAAAGCTCAGAACTCCAGCTGGAGTGAGGCTGAAAAGAAGCTGCCAATAAAAATTCAGTTTAGCCATAAGGGAAATGTTAACTCCTGGAAGGGTTGGAATGCCCTTGCTAGCCTCTGCCTGGGACAAGGCTAGGATTAGGGCTGGAAGCAACCATTTTTGTAATTTATGTATACAATACTGTATGTTGTGTTTATCTGGTATGCAAGTATCTGCCTTAAAGTAGGAAATATATCCACATGGAAGCAGTGTAACTCCAAGGAGAGGCTACTAAAGGGGAAGATTTACCTCCTAGTTATGACTAGACTGCCGTGCCATAAAGGGAAGGAAATGGAAAGGTCTTGAACATTTTGACACCCTGAGAAGGACAAAACTTAAATTCACATGCAGCAAGTGGCAAAAGTGACAAAAAAAGCCATGAGCAGGGCCAAAGGTAATAAGAAGGCCTCTAGCAGAGCCAAAGAACTTGAGACTGGTGGCAAAATGGCCATAAGAAGGGTAAAGGCATGCAGATACAGGCTTAAATTCACACACAGTGAGCAGTAAAGGCAAGCAAAAGGGCACGAGCAGGGCCAAAGCATGCAGACATGCCACAGACACTGGCAGCAGTTCAAGCGTGCCTTCTGAGCCATTGCCACAACAGTCACTGCAGCCTGCATTGGCACACTTACTGCCAAACCTCTCCTCTCTGCATTATTCATAGCCTGTACAGATTTGTATCCAAGTATTATAATAATTGCTTAGAGTGATATGTAACTTTGTATGCTTGAGTTGCCTAAGTCAAAAGAAAGTACTGTGTGACTAGAAAGCCAGAATCATCCAGCTGGAGGAGTTGAGCCTTGAAGAGAGGACATGCTGCACAACACTTCCTTAGCCAGGATGCTCAAAAGGTCAGTTGGACAAAAAGATACTTAGAAGTGATTCCTGAATATCACCAAAGAGACCCTATTAGTAGAAATGCCAAGCATAGTGAGTATGTCATTATTAAAATTAGTTCCAAGAAACACTGTGACTATGTAAAGCCTTTCCGAGAAATAGAGTCGAATCATAGAATGGTTTGGGTTGGAAGAGACCTTAAAGTCCATTCAGTTCTAAGCCCCCTGCTGTGGGCAAGGACACATCCCACCAGAACAAGCTGCTCAAAGCCTCATCCAACCTGGTCTTCAACACCTCCAGGGATGGGGCAGACACAGCTTTCCTAGGCAACCTGTGTCTCACCAGAAAAAAAATGCATGTAATGAGAAGATAAAATAAGATACAAATGAAAGTAATGAGAAGATAAAAAGCTCTAGTACCAAT
>WAAB01006290.1:0-15164 GCA_013389865.1 Piaya cayana | reverse complement strand
CCAAGGCAATAACAGATGCTGCTACAGCAGCAAAACCTGCAACCACAGTGACTACCTCTGTGTTGAAAATGCTGCTGTGTCACTGTAGCAGAGTTGGAGGTAGTAGCTTCTGTTGCTACAGTTGTACAGAGAACCATCAAATTTTGGTGCTTGTTTTCTTTAAGCTCCAAGCAAACAAAGAATCAAACTTAAGAATTTATTTTTGTAAAAAAATAATCATATTACAAGAATATTTCTGTTGTAATTTTCAGCACTCAAAGTCTAGAACTGAACTTACAATCATCTCTTGTGCTTCCTATGTCTCTATTTTGCTTTCTCATCCTGAATTTCATGGTCATATACAATTTTTAGCCTTCATTAACCTTGCATCATTTAGAGTCCAGAGTAGAAATATCAACAGGCTGAAAGCTAGTTGGAGTGGATTGCTTTTTAAGTATTTCACTTTTCAGTAACAAGCTCCTGATGTAGCCCTGGCACAATGTGGTTTATTACGTGTCCCTTCTTATTCATCTGTTTGCTAAGGCTGGTTATTTGAGTCACGGAATCGTAGAATGGTTTGAGCTGAAAGGTTTCTTTAAAGATCATCTGGTTCCAATCATCCTTCCAAGGGCAGGGATGTCTTCGACTAGGTTAGGTTGCTCAAAGACCCTTCCAACCTGACCTTGAACACTTCCAGGTATGAGGAATCCACAGCTTCTCTGGGCAACCTGTTCCAGCATCTCACCAACCTAATCATAAAATATTTCTTCCTTACATATAATCTGCATGGAGGTAATACAGGAGGGAAAAATCAGGTTATGTATGTTTATAGCTAGAGAATTATACGTGCTTATAGCCAATGAATTATATGTGCACACCTGATTCCCTATGTCACTTAGCTAAGATTTTAAAGTCTCCTAATGCTCATCCTCAACTGATGGGTGTCCGGTAGGACTTCACTGTGGAGTTCAGATCTGAGGTTTTGCTGAGCATACTCAGACGCTGCATTCTTCCATCTGGATGTCTGATGTTAGTGCTGAAGTTAAAATCTGAGTTTTCACAAAGTAGAATCTCAGGTGTCAGATTTTATAAAAAGAAGACTCTGTTAAGGGGATACAACAACACAGTCAACTTGAGCGAGAGAGATGGAGCCGCTTACCTCACTGCTCTGGCTGCTCTTCCTTCCAAGCATGTTGGGCATCCGTTCCTCGAAACTCAGTGAAATGTGGGCCAGCTGCAGCGGCACCAGCTTTTCTAGGTCCTGAGCAAGAGGATGTGATGCCTGGTGGCAGCAGGTGGTCATTTTTATGTCACTGTGACCATGGTGGAGGTTTGCTGCCAAATATGACAGGTTTGGGCAGGGGAGAGATGGGGGGATGCTGTGGCTTGAAAGGGTCCCAAATGCGGGAGAAAGTGTTATCTCTGATCCTCCTTTTGCTATTAACATATTTTAAAAAGCACTTTCTGCTGTCCTTTCACAGCACTATCCAGCTTGAACTCTAATTGAGCCTTGGCTGCACTAAATTTCTCTCCGCTCTGGGTAACAGCATCTCTCTAAGTCTTCCTGTGTCACCTGTCCTTTCTTGCAATGACTGTGATTTTCATGCCACAGCTTTTTTTCTGGGCTTGATTTTTTTTGCTTGCTTTTGTGATTTTGTAGGCTTTCTTTAAGTATATAGTCTGGCAAACTAAAATTTGAACAGAAATTTCAGAGACCATAGAGCAGTTTTGTTCTTTAAATGTAACAGCCTGCTATAATAAGGTTTTAACCCCCTATGTTTTAAAGGAACTCTGTTAAGAAATTGCAGAATCAGTAATTCTAGTATTTACTATATCATCTAAGCTAGCCCTTGTGGCAGAGAGGTGGAAGATAAGTAATGCAGTTCATACCTTTTAAAGTAGCTCCAGGTACTTCTAAGTGGCTCTATCACTACAGGCTTCTGGAGTAATGAATTTGTTGTGTGGTCGTCTTGTCCAGGAGGCAAAGAAAAAGTTATTTCAATAAGAGGTCAGTTTTCGTGATGGGATACAGGGGTAATCTGTAATAGCATTCAGCGTATGTGTGATTCACCTTGAAAAGAAGATAAATACTATTATGAAAGTAAATTATGATGCAAAATTCTCAAGGTCAGTAAAAATTTAAAAGTTGCAGAATAATTTCAAAATACAGATTAACTGAACTGTAAAAGTATTTAGGAATTCACTATTAGTAAATGGAAAATAATGCAGACAGGAGAGTTATCTATGCAAGGAAGAACATTGAACTTGTGGATAGTTCTGTTAAAAAATTGATTATGTGCTTAGTAATGCTAAGTAGGTAAACCTGAAAATGATTAATGAAGGAACAAGAAGGAAAACTGAAAAATCATTATGACCTCATATAAAATATAATGCACTTGTGTCTGGAGTACTGCCAACAATTATTGTTCTTCCCTATTCGCTTGTGAAAAAGATGTAATAATACTAGAGAAAGTGCAGATTAAGACAGAAAAAATGTAGGAACTGCCTTGATGGGACAGATTGAAGACCTAGCAACCTGTCTCTGACAGCTGGGAAAGGTGGAGACCCATTAGAAAGATGTGAGGCTTCCCATAGCAATGCTCAATGCTTCACTCGCATAGCTCAATGATTTCCTGGTATCATGGCTCTGCAGTAAGTAGCAGTTAGGCTTTTTTTTTTTCTTCACTTTGTTCAATCCATATTTTAACCTGTGTGAGCTTATAACACGCATAGAATCCTGCATCGACACATCTCACAGCAGCACTGGTCAGAGGTACCCAAGTTGTGCATGAAGCAAAACTAAACAGACTAACTCTGGCTTGAAGAAATACGGCTGAGACACAACATGATAGCAGGGCCACAGAAGAAGACAATGAAATCATGGTTATGGAAGGTAACTGAAAAAGGAGAGATGGGAACAAGGCTGAAAAGTCCAAAGCAAATAAATAAGAGATAGACACCAGTGAAGTCCTCTCAGCAGTGCCTGGCACCCTGTTATCATCCAAGGAGGCAACAGATGCTGTTGATCTGTACTTTGCTGCGAAACTTGAGCCAGTACTTATACTGACTTGATAGATTGCATCATGAAAGAAAAGAGTGCAAGTCCTTTGCGAGTCTGGCCTTCCTCCTAGACCAAAACCAGTTCCTTCAAGTGCACCATATGATTTAGAAGAAAACAAATTATTTTTTAAAATGGAATAATGGAGCTGCTTGTGGGAGTCCATATGCTGTTGGCGAAGACTCAGACCCACTCACGCCATATTCCAACCAGCATATTGTCTGTAACTTGTAAAGGCAGGGGAGCAGGTAGCAAAGAGTAAGTTATTACAGCCCAGGAGGGGCAGATAAGTAGGATTCAAGATTTGCCATATGCTGAAAGGGATAAAGATGACTCAACAACTGGATTCCCCTCCTTCCTCACATCTAGCTGGGTATCTTCAGTCCCAGGGAGAAAACCATGTTTCTGTGTCTTTTGGAGAGTGCTGCCATGGACAAGGGTCCTACCTCTAGTTCCCTTATGTATATTTTTGAATGGGATGAACTGGCAACCAGTAGACCACAGACGCTGTGTCAGGATTGGCAGACAGCCTGGCATTTCTAGATAGTATGCAGATATGAGCTCTACCAGGCAGCAACATGACACACAAGATACACAAGGACTGAAGCCTGTGTCTTCACAGGGGGACCAGGAAGAGGTAGGTCCATGGCCAACAGCACAGCTGGGTGAGGCTGATGTCACGTGCTGGGCCTTTTAGTCATGGTTTGTGTCCTTGTTTTCCTCATCAGTCCATTCTGCCAGATGAGGGGACTGAAGGAAGCACAGTGGTGGAGTCAAGAGCAGATCTTAGCTTGTCCAAGTTTTTTTCTGCGAATTTGTTGTGGTGGAGATCCTGATAACTGCAGTGGAGAGAATGCAGTTCTTCTGTTTGCTGGAGGCATCATAACCATGTTTTGGCAGGATCTGCTATGTGTTTCAAGAGAGGAAGCAAAAGAAAACTGCTAAAGTGAGGAGAAAAGGATTATGGGGTAAAGGGGCGGGATGTAAGGCATTCATGCTAGAGTGGGAAGATTAAAACAGTAGAAATTGAGGAATGGCAAGGAAAAATGAAGGAGAAATGTCAAAGCTATCAATGTCTATAGAATGTCCAAGGTTTGGGTTCCCAGTGAGAGGCAGAGGTGCAGAATAGTAGCATTCTAATAGAATCATAGAAATGTGCAGCTGGAAAAAGTCCTTTAAGATCATCAAGTCCAATCATAAACCTAGCACTGCCAAGTCACCACAGAACTGTGACCCTAAAAATCACATCTTCACATCCTGTAAATGCCTCTAGGGATAGTGACTCCACCACTTCCCTTGGCAGCCTGTTCTAGCTCATTCCTTGCGTGGAAGGATAGAGGAGAACACTGTGCTCCTGATCCCTTAACCAACCATTCCAAGGCCCTGANAGAAGACTTCCCCAAGAAGTGGATCCACTCTACATGTTGAACCTTCTGTTCCCTTCAGGAGAGAGTCTCCTGTGACAATGACCTATCTTTTTTTTTTATTTATGGAAATAATTTTGATGCAGGGCATAGACTGACTTAACTTTGGTGATACCTCCAAGCAAGATGAACCATTGTCTTCATTGTTCTACTTGCAGAGCCTCATACCTATTATGCAAGGGAACCTGGAAGACCGGGTAGTCACAGAGGAGAGGTGCCTGCAGTCTTGGGTAGGAACTTGTTGCCATTTCTCCCTGTCCCTTGAGTCACTGTGTTCAGCCAGGTAGAGGGAGGGTAGGGAATCCTTTGTATCACGTGTCCTGTCTGCCTGTTGGGCCTTTTCCAAGGAAAGCAAGGTGCGATTCCAGTAGTCTCTCTCTCTCTTGGACAGCCAAGACAAGGCATGGTCTGCAGCCCAATACCTGGCTGGCAACATAGTCCCTCCAGAACTCTCTGGGAAGCTGCATCAGTCATAGTATCTGCAGAGCTGAGAGTGGACATAGACTTCTGCCTATGATTGATCCCTGATCTAGCTGGCATAACTTCAGCACTGTTCCGGTGTGNCAGTAGTCTCTCTCTCTCTTGGACTCCCAAGACAAGGCATGGTCTGCAGTTCAATACCTGGCTGGCAGCATGGTCCCTCCAGATCTCTCTGGGAAGCTGCAGAGCTGCTTCTCATGGTATCTGCAGAGCTGAGAGTGAACATAGCCTTCTGCCTATGATTGATCCCTGGTCGAGCTGGCAGAACTTCAGCGCTGTTCCGGTGTANTATGTATAGATTGGGAAAGACTTTACCTTTGTGACCAAGTGATAGAATGGCTGTAGCTTCATATTGAAGACAAATGAAACGTTTGCTATTCAACCTTCTTGCTTCAGAAAATGCTTAAGAGAAAAGAAATATGATTTTGTACATGCAACATGTAGGACTCCGAAGTGACTAAGTTTGCCTTAATGTGTTGTTTTGATTTGGCATATCTGGTGGAGATCAATGATTTCTTAGATAAGAGATGACTTTAACTTCAAGAATGGACTATTCCTCTTGAAAAAAAAAGTCTAACGTTGTTGTATGCAGATAAGGAGTAAAGTGCAACTACATAGTTTATCAGGTGTCCATTCAAAAACCACTGTGAGTGCAGTCTCAATATTGGTCTAGAAGCATGAGGGATTCAACTCAAAGAAGCATCAGAAAAAAAAACCAAACAGAGAAGATATTAAGAAAATGAACACAACAGAGATGAAATAGTAATACTGCATAGTATATGGAAAGCCTGCAGATATTTTTCATTAATATTAGAAAAAATAAGCAAACATGAGACATTTAGATGTAAAAGAAAAATATCTTCTTACACAATGTATAGTGAACTTGTGAAAGTGATCAGTCTGTATTACAGAATTAAAGGTAAAAGATTTTTTTGTAGAAGCTACTATTAAATCAGTATTCATTTTGTCTGAAAAATGCAAATGCTTATATTTACTCTTAGTAAATGCATATTCCAGAGCTTTTTCCCTTGCCTTGCTTTTGTGTTGCCTTTTTGCTTCTTCCCCAGAACTAGTAGTTCCATGAGTCCCTGCTAGATGGCACGGCAAGCCACAACAATAATAATAATGCGATAAGGCAGACGTACTAGTATGTTCAGCACAGTAGCCAAGTCAGCTGCTCGGCCAACATTATCCCCTATGCTTTTCTTCATATTTTTCATCATGTTTTCTTACTTATCTATGGGAGATCACAGCTAGTCTTTTAGTTTCTTAATTATTAAAGCAATGATAAGCAGAGGTGAAGTTTATCTGTCTCCTGTATACATGAAAGGAGAGGAAATCAATCATGCTTGTAGCTGTATTTCAGAAAATATGCTTGAGTCCTAACAGATGTTCTCACTGCTTTTCCCATCCTTCCAACTATGACCCAAGCTCTAGCACTGTGCTATTCCCTCCTTCATATCCAGTTGCAGGTAAAACTTTCTCTCTGGTACCACAAGACCTTGCAAATCAATATACATCATCCTACTGCACATCTCTCTCTGGCTTCACGAAGTCCAAGCTGGGATGAGGGCAAGGTGTTTGAATACTGGCAGTAACAAAGATAAATCCAGTTTTGCCTTCAGTGTTCTCCCTCTGAGCATGTTAAGGGCTGATTCAGAAAGCCTGGTTCTCCAGTCACAGCTACTAAGGTGAAAATAAGAGTAATTCCAAGTAACTCACTGAATTGACACCATTTTTGCTGTTAGCAAAAGCACAATTGGAGTACAAAATATTTGCATGGGGACATTTTCAAAATTACAGTTTTGAATGGGTTTTAAAAAGCAATGTTTTCATTACTGCTGCCTTACACAGTAATTACTTTTAAAACAAACATGATAGAGGAAACAGGGAAGGAACAGAAATAAATGATATGGGTATGGATTGCTATGAGCATGTTAATCTGTAACGGAATTCAGTCAGTGTTTGCAGGTGCAGGTTTGCAGAAGGGGATGGATACACAATAGTTCCCATCTCTGGCTCTTTGTGGCAGCGCTGGGGCCTGAGTATCCAGAGCGTCGCACTGCAGTCTCTCCTTGGCATCTTGATCATAGGAGGCAGATGCAGGTAGTGTCAGCACAGCTGTTCTGTGACACCATGCAGCAGCTGGCAAGTGAGATCCTGGTCCTGGCTACTGTGTGGTGGGGTGAGAAGGATCATGCCCTAGTGTGTGATCAGGTGTACAAGGTGTAAAATGCATCTTCTGTCCCTCACCTGTCCCAGTCATGTGGGGATTGCATTGGTCCTTGATGTGACTTGACTTGACAAAGCACTCAGAAACTGAAGAGAGGCTACAACAGTAAAGAAGTTTGTGTGTAAAGATGTCATGCAAAAAAAAAGTAATCTATGCTGTCTTTTGTCCAGAGTGTAGCAGAAAAAGCTTGTCTACACTGTAAAGTTAGTAATGTTCCTCTGCGATTGCATCTTTGCTCCTTAGTTCATGAGGAGCTCTGGAGTGAGTCCAGAGAAGAGCAACAAAGCTGGTGAAGGGGCTGGAGAACAGACCCTATGAGGAGCGGCTGAGAGAGCTGGGGGTGTTTACCTGGAGAAGAGGAGGCTGAGAGGAGACCTCATTGCTCTCTACAACTACCTGAAAGGAGGTTTGTGGAGAGGAGGGTAATGGCCTCTTCTCCCGAGTGACAGGGGCAGGACAAGAGGGAATGGCCTCAAGCTCCACCAGGGGAGGTTCAAGCTGAACATTAGGAAAAAAAATTTCACAGAAAGGGTCATTGGGCAGTGGCAGAGGCTGCCCAGGGAGGTGGTTGATTCACCTTCCCTGGAGGTGTTTAAGACATGGGTGGATGAGGTGCTGAGGGACATGGTTTAGTGATTGATGGGACTGGTCAGACTCGATGACCCAATGGATCTCTTCCAACCTGGTGATTCTATGATTCTATGAATACTGCACACACAGAGGGTGCACAACCAGTGAGTTATTATAAATAGTGCGAAGTGTATCAGTTCTAACCTCACTTATTTTCCTAAAGAAAAGGTAAGCGTTAAATGGTTCCTAACTTGTGATAACAAATTCTCTTGTGCTGCATTTTAGAAAGCACCTAGTTATGGAAAACTCCAGGGAAACGTCTACTTATTGTAGAAAAAACATCATATTTAAAGCCTGCACAAGTAATTTCAACAGAGTTCGCACTGAAAGTGTTGTAGAGGATGTGAATAATGGATATGAAAATACAGTATTGCATTGTAGAAAATGCCCTGGAGAGGCAATATGTGATTACAGAGTCTGAAGAATCTTTTGTGTGAGTCTTAATGTGAAATCTTTATGTTTTTTGAGTCAGTGGTGAGGGCTGTGTAATGACACCTGAAGGCAGAGGAGCATAGAGCCAGTATATTGATTATTGATACTGTCTTTCATTAAAAAACTATTTGAAGCAGTGTATACCTCTGCAGATAATCCTCTTGATAACAAGGGCTAGATGTGCAAATAGATTTAAGCATCTGTGCATTCCTTTTAGTGCATAACTCTAGTCTTAAGGAACGAGCAGGATTGTTAAAGACTTAGTTTACTGGCTAATGGGCATGCAGAAATTCATACCCACAGCCAGTCTGGTTGGGATCCTTCTTCATAGAATCATAGAATCACCAGGTTGGAAAAGACCCACAGCATCATTGAGTCCAAAGATGACTGAATTGCTACCAGATTCAGACTTCCTCAGCTTGGCCAAAGCAAACATCTTGCAGTGACTGTGGCTACTCTTCACGTACCACTTCTCAGATTGGTTACTCCATAATTCAGAGTAAAGTCTTGAACCCAGCTCCTCATTTGTGCCAGAAAGAGTGCTGCAACCTCTTGGCTGTCAAATATTCAGAGGGGAGGGGAAGAGGGAGAGGAGCCGTCTCCTCTTAAAATTCTTCCCGTATATACAAATAATGACAATTCATTACAGCAGAGACAGAGATTGATGACATAGGCATGTAATTAGGGCTATCACCTGGGAAGTGGGAGAGTCAGGTTCTGGTCCATGCTCCAATGAATATTTAATTATTAACATGAGATGGAACAGCTCTGTCAAGCCTGGGAAGGCTGCACCTGCAATTCTTCAATGTTTTTCTGCTGCAGGCGGTCTCTTGGCTGGTAGGAGAACTGAGTTGAGTTCCTTGTTTCCAAATTAATAGGTATCTCAGAGCAGATCTTCCACCACTTCACCAAAAGTACTCACTACTGAAGAGTGCTATAAAACGGCAGAGATTTCAGTAGCTGTTATTTGTTTTCTGAGAAGTCAGGTGTCTCAGAAATTTTATTTGAAAAGAGATTGGAGAAAGTTAGCAAACCCTAACACTTCCCTTGTGTTCCACTGTAGTGGCCAGATGTGAGGCATGAGGACCCAGCTAGTGCATCCCATAATTTCTGTGAGCTCTTAAAGAGGAAGAAAGGAAACAGGTAGAAAATATTTTCAATTCTTTCCCAACTTAATAACTAGGTAACCCAAATCTTGGGGTGCAGTTTCATTGAAATGTCTAGAGAAATTCCATTTTCTAGTAGGAATGGAGTGAAAGGTGAGCTACAGCCCCAGGCACTCTAAGGAGGTCAAGCTAATGAATACTCAAGGAGGAGGGGAAGATTCAGTTGCCTAAATAGGAGTGTCAGGTATCACTTTTGGTATTGGCTCTGACATTTTAAGCCTGCCTGGCCTCCACTTGCTGTTTTGCAAGGGAGTGGATCACCCTGAAGCCTCACCTCAGATCTGCCAGCCCTATGCAGATGTTGTGGCTGCCCAGGGGCATCTCAGATAGGGTGAGGTGACAGTGTTTAGGCAACTGAATCCCACCCACCCTGTCCATCTTGCACATACAATACCTCTAAGCTTCTGAAATCTGTACAATTCCTCTTTTCATTCTGCTTCAGGAGCAAGACCAGCGGCTACTAATGTGACAATCTATCTCAATCTACACAGTGGTTCAAATTGTTCCGTTGTTATAGAGGAAGGAGAAAAAAAAATCAATCAATTTGAAAACCTTGTCATCATGTAGCTGGTCCAGTAACATTTTTTCACTGATACAAAGCATCAGGCTTTCATTTTTATTGCTCATAAGGAAAACTCCACAATATACAGCACAACTTTTAAGATGTGCTTTGAAAATACTGGCTGCATTTTCATAGGCGTGTATGGGAAATACATAATTTCCTTTGCTGTTAATGTTTTCCTTACCAGTTTTATCGATATTTTTAAACCAATTTTAGAAGATATGATGAGGTAAAAAAGAAAAAAAATTATGGCAAATTCAGTTCTAAGTGATCAAAAAAAGCTGAAATATATATATAAATTCCCATTGGAAAATAGTAAGACAAGAACAAGACAGGGAAAATGATAACGGAGAAAAATACAGATCAGGCACCTTCTGTAAGATGTTGCATAAATAGAATATGTGACAGTAGCAAGCAGTTTCAGTTCTCAGAGACATACAGCTTTGCATCTTGTATTATTTGGATTTCTAATTAATCTTTATTGCCTTATATTTGAAATACTCTTTGCCTTTAATATATGCTGATTTGATAAGATTTGCTACTTCACTGAATTTTGCAGTCTAGATTTTGTGACCTTGAGTGACATAAATCTGGCTATGAATTACATTTTTTTAATAAAAAAATCCACTGTAATGTAAGCACTGCCTCCCTTCTTCTTGCTTTAGAAATACTTCCGGAGAAACAGAAAAAAAAAAAAAAGAAAAAATCACAGGTCACTCTGACACAAAAGGCAAGACTGACTGAAAAGTTTTGTGTACAATGTTCTACAAAGTGCTGTCTTTTACAGATAGTTTCTATTCAGTGTGAACATGGATTCAACATCAATATTTTAGAAATTGTTTGGACCTACTTGTTACCAGTCATTCCTTATGGAAATGCCACCCAAGCCTTTGGACTTGTGTGCCAGATCTCTTTTGACTGTGTCCGCTGGTGGATGAACTTGCTCCAATCAGAGGCTCTCTCTGAGCACAATTCTTGCTCATCCTCCTCAGGATAATTTTCAACCCTTCTGTGTCAATTACATTCCAAAATTCTACATAGTGTGTCAGCTAGTTGCACCATAGAAGACCAAGTCTGGATACAATTCAGCAGATGATCTCCCACTCAAATGTCGAATGACCCGTATAGTTCATAGAATCATAGTTCTAACAGTCAAGCCTTGCCTGTCATCATGCCCTTGTGATGGTCATTGACTAGTTAGCAAGATAATAGCAGTGGATTATACAGTGGATTATACCCCACTCCTGGGGTTAATAGCATAAAAGAGGTTGATGTGAGCTGGTAGCCAGATCATGGTGGGTTTTGACATTGGAAGAGTAGAAAGGCAATTTTGGCAAAGGTCATCTGCCTACCATCCATGGAGCTACTCAGGTGATATGAAAAAGACAACCTTCTCCCTGTGATGGAGTTTTATCTTTCCTAGACAGAGAGAAAAGTAAAGGAGAGCACCATCCTGACTTTTGAATTACTTTGTGGATGGCATGTGCCGACAGTGCAAGCCCCACTAAACTGTGAGGCCACTTCATGGTAGCGACCATCAAGTAACTATTAAAATTTACCTTAGCAAGGACTAACTAGTGATGATGGGGACCAGACCAAGAGCTTTTTCCTGCCTTCTGAGAGGATTGTCAGCTACAGCAGAGTGTCCTCTGACACCATCACTGACTGCAGGAGCTGCAATAAGCAGCGTGGTAATTTTGCTTATCTGAGTCTTGGAATCGGCTGTGTGGTCTTTACTGAAGCTCTCGTTTCCAGCAAGTAGAATAAAGTGATCTGACTCTGTGTGGGCAATTTCAGACTAAAAGGTTGAAGGATTGGCAGAAATTATTATTACTGAGAAAGACTTTTATAACGGGACGTATTCTGCATCTTAAGCAAAGGCAATGCCCCTCCTCCATAACTTAATTAACAGTGATAAGAGGAAAAAAGTCAGTTGTAGGTTGTGACACTAAAATGCTATAGAGGGCCCTAAGTCCTCATACATACCTGCAACTTTTCTTATTATTGAGTAGAGTGTTTAGTAAGGGAATGCAGGTCATGGCAAGTGGTAAATTCTGGAGTCAGTGAAAAGATAGAGCTTCTTTCTGGGGTAAACAAGATAAAATCTGATCTTGTCTGACAATAAATGAGGCTAGTGAGTGATTGGGAACATAAGGAAAGACAATTCTGTAGGCTAACAGTTGATCAGTTCCCATCAGCCTGGGGAACCATTCAATAGTGAAAAAGTAGGAAAGAATATATTTGAAGGTTTTCTGCATGTTCCCCCTTTTTAAATATAATCAGAAACATTGTTGTGCTCTGCAAACTTTTCCACTAGTGATAACCAGTTGGCATTTAGATTTCAGAACACACCTGCAAACTGTGGAGGAAAACTAGAAAAAGAATTAAAAAAAGAACCTGGGTCCAAGAATTTTCTGTTTGTTTCCTGGTTTTGTACAATGGAACCACTTTGTGCAATTGTGCATTTTTAGTGGAAATAACAATAAAGAAAACAATGCAGCTTCAAGAGTCAAACTTTAGTCCAATACCATCTTACATAATTAGGCAATACTTTTTCTTTATTTTTGTTGAAAATTTTGTGTATTTTTCTGTACAATAAATAATCCAGTCTCCATGTTTTTAGATTATTTACAACCTTTCTAATATCCCAACACTTCTTTAGCTATTGTTAATTAAATCTTCTCACTCTTAAGGATTCATACTATTTAAATATTTATAAAGAATTAATATGTTTCACCTTGATCATTAATTAGTCAGGGTAGGCAGCTTTTTTCAATCTTGTCTTACAAGCAAATCCTTTCAGCTTCCAAATTTTCATCCTTGCTCTCCTCTAGACTCCAACAAATCAGCATTTATGTTTTTCTTCAGAGGTAGGATCGTAGCCTGAGAATTGTTCTTGGAGTAAAAAAAGAAGAAAACCCAAACCCAAACAATTATATAGTGCCAGTATAGAGAAAACAGGTCTGCAAACAAAATTTTTTTGTATCTTAAGGAATTACTATCAACAGGTAATAAAAACATACAACTGCAGTAGTTTTGCTGAAATATCTTCTCCCACATGTTTTCATTTATAAGGGAAATAGATTATCTCTTTATTTATGTATCTCTCTTTTCTATAATTTGCATCATTTTTATGGGGTGTTTTCTTATTCCACCTCTATACAGAAAGTAGGATGTTTTTTTAAATCTCCTCCAGACTGAAAAATACTTTGCTCTGCTTAGGTTGAAGGTCTTCTGATTTGTCACTGGAAGGCCCCTTTACTTGCTGATTTCTACTCATTAAAGTGGTAGTTTATCCACCTTCAAATGTCTCTGCTCTGTGTCACAGACACTTATTTGTTCTCCAGCCATCAAAGAGTATTAAAATTAACAGCAGTCATCACATGAGTGGAGGGTAGCCATTCTCAGACACGCAGATAGTTATATACTCACAGCAGGAAACTTGCAATCAAATTCTAACAAAAGGTCACATTTGCAATAAGTAAAGGAAAATGTAGGTAATTGGTTATGGGATCGGTTAATATCTTTGCAGGCCTTGAAAGGCACTCTGACGGACTTGAAACCCTTTTGTTCAAGTAATTAAAACTGAGGCATTGTTATAGTATTAAAGAAACCCAGGAAATTCTTGGTGCTCTGTAAAATAGTAGCACTACGATGGCAAACCAGTTCAAGAGGGAAAACTGTGGTTTATTTGGAAAGGCATTTGAATTGAGGTTCTGACTGAAATGCAGAGAAGGAGTAGGGAGAGAGTGCAGGACAATGTGAAAATTAGCCCTACAATATCTGTTTTTATGCCCAGCTTCAAAGCATGCCCACTGTTTCCCTTAGCTGATTTAGGTGCTACTTCAGAAATAGCAGGTCAAGTGTTTACACAAACTTTCCACAGGCTTCAGGATACTTTCTTGGTTCAGAAAGCAGTGACTGGCTTTCCAACGCTGGAAGGTACTTCAGTGTGGGCTGAAATTCTGTTTCTTTGTGTGATATAGTGCAGTCCTTAACAGATATATGCCACAGCTATAGTTAGTAACTGTATCTTAGGTTAGGTAGGTCCCTGAGTCTCCTGCACAACCAACGGGAAGGGTACGTGCTCCAGAAGGGGACTTCAAGCAGCCAGAGCACAGAACATGGACCTGCCAGGTGCATCCACTAGGAAAGGCTGTGGAACTGTCCTGTGGTTTTCTTTGCCTATCAAACACTCTTCTTCAACTAGTTCAAGCTAGGAATTTCTGACAGTTTCTGGCATGACTGGGGACTGAGTCTTTAGGGCACCTGGCATGAAGCCTTCCTTCTGCCTGCAGAAAATCAGAGCTGGCACCTGAGAGCCCTCAGTAGCAGGCTGTGAGCTCCCTTGGGCAGAGGGTAGAGCAGCCCATATCTTCCCATTTATGCTTTGGTGTTTTGAATTGTACAAAATGCCTGCTGGGTCAGATGAAAAAGCTGGATAAAGACATAGCACATCCCTGAGTCTGTGAGCTGGTGCTCTCAGGAAGGAAAGGGAAAAAATGGTTTAAACCTTCTGCTTGAATAAACTTTTATATAATCAAACAGACATTACACATACTTGAGGAAATCCTTTCTACCCATCAAGTGCTCTAATGACTAGGCTAAGCTTTCACACTCATACCAGTTCCTCTTGTGTCTTAATTCAGACTTAATGATATCACCAACTCAGATTTTGAACCCTTCTACAGGCGAGAGGTCGGGCTGGTTTTTCTTCAGAATAGCCCCAAGCTGGGCATTAGGAAACTTCCCAGTAGCTGAGAGAAAACCATCACTGAGCTCTGGTCTCTTCCACCACCAGTGAGTGCTCTTCCTGCTCTGTAAACCAAATGTGCACGTGGCCTCATTCAGATTTGGTAGAGGAACTCCTCCATATATCACAAAGCAGCTTCAGGCCTCTAAGATATCCCCAAAGAAATCCTAGGAGCCTTCTTAAATATGGTCGGTAGTAGAGATAGAGTTGGAGATATGAATGAGGTGCCTGTGGACTTTCAGGTATTCCCAGGTGGAGGCAGGTGTGCCTGCATTGTCTCAGATGAGCAAGGGGTTGAAGGCTGTTGTTTTGGTTTCCTTCACTCTAAGTGAAAATTTGACAGCCAGAAAGTTGTCCCTTCCTTCCCTCCAGAAATACTCTCTACAAATGTTTTTTAAGGAAGTATTGATGGCTGACAACAGGGAAACTTAAACTCTTCTTCCATCC